>APFE031648992.1:2681-65217 GCA_000404065.3 Pinus taeda | reverse complement strand
ATCTACAGTAAGGTTGATATTTCCTTAGAAATATTCTTCTCATGCCATCCCAATCAACTATAGCATGCTCACCAAGCCTCATGAACCATCTTAAGGCTGATGCCTTTAATGTCGTTGGGAAGAGTCTAAGCCTATGGGCATCATCTGTATAGCCATATGTTCAACATACAATGTCAAACTTGAACAAGAATGAGTCTGGATCTTCTGAAGCCATACCATAAAAGTTTGGTAGCACGGATGGAGGTATGTTCTTCATTTTGATCTCATCATCTTCTTGTGGTTCATGTATAGGAAATGGAAAATTTGACTCTTCTTCGTCTCTATGTCATTGATTTGGTACTGATCCATCTCCTTCCTCAGCCATTCTAGTAGGTTTCTCTGTGTCAGTGTCACTTGTTTTAAAGAGGATATTAAAGAAAAATTGTTCGGTCACTGTGCTACTTTCTCCTTGTGTGGAAGACCTAGGAAAGTACTTCTTCTGCAATTTATGTGTTAATAAAGTTTGCCTTTCGATGAGAGTAAGTCTCTGTCCTGACTTTTGTTTATCCTCTAACACTTGTATGATGACTTCCTCAGCTGGTGTTGAATTCCTTAAAGAGTCTGCTCTTGATGATGATGGGTTAGTTTTTGAATGGTGGGGGGTTTTTATGAATCTACCCTGACTGTCTCTAAATCTAGGCATAAATGAACATGATTTCTAACTCTGTTTTTGCTTATTTTTGTTTATTGATTTTTTTTTTCTTTTTAAATCCTTTAAGTACGCCTCCCCGACAACAGCGCCAAAATGTAGTGTCCTGTCTAGGGTGCTAGACTAGGCTATATTTATTATCGACCAGGATGCGTAGACTTAGAGGCATGTTTTTAAAATATATAGACATAAAGGATTATTAGCTAAGTGGTTATGATGGTAGGTCACAGGACTTCTTTATGGAAGATTGAGGTATGTTACCTATCACCCAAACACTTAGGTCACTCAGTTAATCTACCTAATTACAACACTGTCATTCAATTCATTTACCAAATTAAAACACTGTGTATCACTGCAAACCAAGATTTTAATCCCCTTACAGAGACACTATGCATAAAACCCCTGTTCAGCAAATACTCAACATTCACTAATATTCATGCAAGATAAAAACATATAGAAATCGTAAGCATACTTTGAAATGATAACAAAGTTCATGGCATTGCTTTAAAAGACAACAAGGGATCAAATCCCTTACAGGATACGATTCACGATCTCAGTGATGAACTGTTCAAGCGCTATCATAAACATAAACCATACGCATTCTATTGAAATCAGCAACCAATTCTAATCACTACGCATATCATTTAATACCCTAAGTTGCAAATGAAAAGAAATGACAATATACCACGTTAACGCAGGGCCCGTCCGCGTTCCAAAGGTATACTGGACTGTGATCAACCGATTATCAAATCAACGCAACAAGGAAAAGATCGTGACTGCAATTAAGTCTTTGATATTAGGTTCAAACTCTGTTTTCAAACGAAACAACTATAATCCACTACTGACTACTCAGAACTGTGTTTACATATGGTTTTACAACCCTTACATTTCGAAAACGAATGTACATTCATGATGTGGCTGTTGCTGCTTTTACCATGTCGTGATTTTTAAAAATGTTTCTATCCTAAACTAATTTCAAAAAGGAACAAAACTAAATCAATTTAGAATGCTTTTCTGTTGCTGCCTTTGTCGCCAACATGCTATACTTTGACCTTCGTTGACCGCGCATGTAGGAGGGTCGATTCTGCTGTAGGATAGGTATTCGTCCATGCTTGGACATTTTACTTTTCATCCCTACCCTTCGCTCTAGCCTAGCTATCATGCCACATGTCAAACAATGAACCAATTACAGGATGTTGGAACTTCCTGTAGCCATTTTACCAAAAAATTCCTAATTCGTTAACATAAAACTCCTAAATCAATTTTAATGCATTTTAATAACTATAGGACTATTAACTAATCAATTTTCAAGGGATCTAAGAGATATATGATGGAAAGAAGTAGGAAAATGATATGTTTTAGGAGGAAAACGGAGGTCATGGGATGGTACCAACAAGACCCACATTCGAATTAAAAACACAAGAGAATTTATAAGATGGAAGCCCCTGCTCCAGTGGCCCTCAATGTGGCCCCTCTCACTGCTCCACATAAAGAACTAGAATGGTTATCCCTAGCTGACAAGGATTTCCAGATTAATAACATAATGGGTAACAAATCTCATCTCCGGGCCTTCTGTGAGATCACGAATAACTACAGAAACAAAGCTGACATCTTTGGAATTTGGGAGTCCAATATGCCCATGTACTACCTCCCTTGTGTCAATGTTTTTCCTGACCTCATTCACCAATGCCATGCCAATTATGAGCCCACTCAAAGGGCAGTGATGTCTCCTTCTGGAACAGTTCTATTTTATATCAGCCCTGAATCTATAAATGAGATGCTGCATTTTAAGCCAACTGGGCCATTGACTCCTCTTTCCTTGGGAATTTTGCTTGACCAAGGTGCCAAATTGCCAAGTTCAGAAATAACCAGAATAGGCCAATTATTTATGAAACCAAATTGTCAACCTCAAGATCCTCCTCCATATCTAGACTCATGGTTAAATGAAGTAGGAAATTTTATTATTGATATGATAGCCTACATCTTGGGATTCAAAACCAGTGAGTATGTAGATGAAACAACATTGGTCCTCTTATCCATCTTTACTCCAGGACAGCCCCCCGTTGTTAGGTATGATTATGCCACCTTCATAGCTGATAATATCCATGAGTAATTCATGAGAATGGACAGAGAAAGAGTGTTTAAATACACATCATACATATATCATTTGTTGCTCTACTATCAGCTAGATAGTTTTCAAATTCCCCTCAAAAAATTGGATTTAAAAGGGGAGCAAAGGTCTGTAATCTTCTGGACCCCAGTCTTCCAACATGTTTACTACTCTCCTTATACTTATTGTGAATTCATTGATCTGTTCATATATCCAGCCACCCCTTTACTGATGACAAGTCCTCCAAATAGACTTTCTGGTGAAATGTAGAGAATTCTACAGCTCTCCAAGATCTACAGTATAGGTGACTGGTGCTTTTACCAGAATCACACTATGATCCGAATATATGGCTGTGAGTTGCGCCACTACAAATTGCAAAAATATGTGCCAATGCGATTGTTTGCACTGGAATACTTCAGAAAATTTATCCAAGTAGATGTAATCCATTTATGTGAGGCCAAGAAAAAGGCACAACTCAAAATAAGAAATCAGCTGGGCCCTTTCACCTTCAATAAAAGGGAAGCCTGGCAAGAGGTTGATGATATTTTAGGGCATAGACTCAAGCCGAAACAGAGTTTCTATTGGGCACCATATGACCCCAATCATTTCATAAGTTATAGGAAAGTGAAAAATAAGCTGCCAGCATATGTTCATTGTGAAACCCTTGAAATCCAACAATATGCTAATCAACAAGAGTGGTTAGAGGGCACATTAGTTGAAGAGATAACTGAAGAAGAGAAATTGGAAAAGGAAATGAAAGAGCTTGAAAAAAGACTTGACATGGTCTCTTTTGGACAGGTATCCTTCAAGTTGCCCTAGCACATTAGAGGTGATACATCTTTTGCTGAGAGCTCACAACAAACATCAGAAAAGGCCAGTTCAGCACCAACAAAGGGCAAGGAGGTGATGGATACAGAACAACAAACAATGGCAGATCAGCCTACGACATCAAAAGAATAGCATCAAGGGCAGGTTCCCCCAGCTCAAACCAAGGCACCAGAAGCCCCTGTACTACAGACTCCTCAAAATCAGGAAAAGAGTAGAAAGAGAGATATAGAAGAGGATGCCCCTGCCAGTGGACTAGCAGAACAACCGGGAGATAAGAGGCAGATATTGAATCCCTTTTCTGAGGAGGAATTTTTGGAAGATACCACAAGCAACAAGAGAGATGAGGAAAGGACAGAGTAGAAAACTTCTCCATTAGCTGGCACATCAACTAGCTCATTCCAACAAGAGCTAGAGAGGCAACATATCGTGGAAGTTTCATCCACCAAGCCTCAAAGCAAGCAAAGCTCAGATATCATGAAAACTTTCACTGAAATAAAAGCAAAAAATGATCTAGTAAGGATGCAACTTTATAATCATCTAATGAGGACAACACCCACCAATCGACAAAGGCTAATGATTACTTATGATATTTAGGAAAAGAAAATGATCCTCAGTCATTTCAAGCCCAAGACATAGCAACCACAGTTAGCTGCTGATTATATTAGAACTAATCTGGAAGTTTTCTCTAAAGATATCCACCCAATTGACGAGATTGAATTACATAAGCAAACTGGGGAGATGGTGTACTCCACCTTGGTAGACAAGGCATTGCTCACTCACAAACTACAAAATTCATTACACAATACCTCTTCCCAATTAGAATTGGAAAAGGCTTCCTCCTTAGCTAAGGAAAACAGGATTAAGTCCTTAGAAGAAATTATCATCGAGCTCGGACATAATCCTAAGGATGCAAAGGGAATCAAAGCACTAATAAAGAAGAAGGAGGAGGACATTGCAGCCCTCAAAAAGCAATTAAAGATGCCAATTACAATGCATCCAAAAACCACAGAAGTTGCACAACAGAGAGAAGAGGAGGACATGGTAAGTTTACTAATAAGGATGAATGATAGATTATCAGAAACAGAACAGGCATTCGAGAAAGCAATGAAAGAGAAGCAGGGAGAGTAGACCTCCCAATCACCTGAAATAGCTCCAACAGGTACCACTACTCCCCCCACAGTTACAGCAGCAGTCCCTACTACTTTTCCAGCATCAACAACAGGTACTGTAGAGCCTCTAACCTACACATCATCATCCACTATTACCTACTATTTTTCATCATTTATCTCTCTCTTTCACCTCATTTTCCATGTAAAACCACCTAGATCATTACATTAGATGTCATTAAGCATGATCAAGTGAGCTTTGCTAATGTGTGACTGTTTTGTTTAGATTTTGACATATTTATAGGCATTCCACAGCTCTCTGCCGATTCCGCAGCTATCTGATGATTCCGTAGCCATCTGGAGATTCCGCAGCCTTTTTGTTGTTCTCAAGGTTCCATGTGCCATTTTGCCAAATGAGCCACATGGGTACTTAGGTATCAAGGTGCTCGAGGTTCATGTGCCATTTGTTCAATCATCCACGTCATCTGTACCTCCGGTCAAACAGGGGCAAGATCCGGTCAACGAAGGCAGCTTAACGGTGATGCGTAAGCTGTTGGGTCACGTCAGCTCAAACGGTGACTTGCCCGTGTTACACAGGATGTGGGGGACATAATCCAACTCTGGATTTAATGCCCATGATGACCAGGACCTCCAGCTCACCCACGCAGGCTCATGACGTGTTATTGCAGTTTTAATTACGCATGACAGTTTGTTTATTTTCAGTTTTAGCAGCACGCATAGGATATCCTTCAGATGCCTATAAATACTTGCGTCTGCGTACGCTTATGAGAACTTTACTTGCTGTATTTTCACGAACTTGTTATAATTTTCGTGCATTCCCAAGACTCTGTTTTAATAGTGTTGTTCTAGCACTCTTGACTGTAAATTTCTGCACATGGAGTAATAGAAGCAGTGCTGTTTTGAAGATTTCAACACTTTGAGTCTTCTTTGGGTTATGTGAATGGAGGGCCCCTGTTCATATTAGCCTTGTATAGTATTTTTATGTTCAACATTTCCTTTTCTTGACCTATGTACAGCATAATTCACTTCATTTTCATTCATTTTGAATCCTTTCTTTTAAGCTGATCAACATTGTTCTTTTGCAGGTTTTGACCCAGGATTACTTGTGTGTTTATGTGTTTTGCTTTATATCTAGCGGTAGTTTCAGTTGACAGATTCAAAGTTGCTGCCTTTACTTTATTTCCATAGCTAATTTTTAGTCTTATTTCTCAAATCTGTCTGCTAACATATGAATGGTCTCTTTATTATAAATTGTTTATCTTTTTTGAGATCAGAATACTAATAACTTGCAGCTGACTTTGGGTACTTTTTAGACTACTCTTTAACTACTTTCTAATCGTGCTTTACATAGTACTATGTGATAGAGGCAGAGAGTTAGAAAGAGCAAAATATTATCACTAGTCTTTAAAGTAGATTTTTCTCCTTTTTCTCATTTCTTAGACTTACCTTTAGCTACTTCTTAATTGTGTCTTACACAGTACTATGTGTTAGAGGCAGAGAGTTAGGAAGAGATAAACATTATCATTGGTCTTTTAAGTGATTTTCTTTTTATTTGTAGCAATATGAATGGTGTCTAATACTACTAGAAAGTGGTTCTTTTCTTTCAAGTTCATTTTAATTCATTTATTTCCTTCAAGTTTTCCCTTTTCAGCAAGTAGTTAGAAACCACTAATCACACACCCTCACTCATCTAGAATTCACTCCACACACACCATCACTCATTTGTTTATAAATACACCAATCCATCTTAGGAAGATAAATTAATCACAAACAACACCCCCCAAAACGACAAAAGCTCTAAGAGGTTACTTAAGTACATATAGTACACCTTCACTTCATCAGCTTACGAGCCTCGGGTTGACAATTAATGATATCAATTTAGGAATACTAAATTGACCAAACAATAGCCAAGGAAGGTGTAAACTTGAAAAACCTATTGTGTGGACTCCATAATTGGTGAGCAGACTGGAAGCATCAGAAGATGAGATCATGCACACTGTTGATCACTAGCTCGATCGAATCATAGGAGGATTCATCACCGAATTTGCAGTAGATACTTTAGTTAGCTATACCGAGGCAGAATGACACTTCCTCAAGGGACGACGAGGTAAGTACATTAAATATTTGAACACTTGGATTAAAATGCTACTGTGTGAAAAGCAGGTTATGTGAATAAATTGATGTTTGGGGCTACGCGGAGTGGCAGAAACTACAGAAACGAAGGTAGCATAGAACTAGAACTGGCCCCTTGATTTCACCTCTGCAAGGGGGCAAAGAAGAGCTCGTGAAGGTCTCGCCAAGAAGTGTGATCAATCTGATAAGGTAGAGAATTCCACGCATACCACCCCCACCCACACCACCACCAGTTCCACCATGTTCACCCCTGTCTTCGCCCATACCACCTCCGCCACCACCGGGAGTAGTATGGCAAGTGCGATAAAGCTACCAGTGTTCAAGGGAGTAGGGAATGAAGATCCAGAGCAGTTTTGGTTCGTGATAAAAGTTGTATG
The DNA here is from genome assembly GCA_000404065.3 of Pinus taeda. Lineage (NCBI taxonomy): Eukaryota > Viridiplantae > Streptophyta > Pinopsida > Pinales > Pinaceae > Pinus > Pinus taeda. The sequence goes on along the minus strand of APFE031648992.1, from coordinate 57,954 downwards.
GGAATCACAGGGTGTCACGAATGACACTATAAAGAAGGAAACATGGTCAGCGCTCTGCAGGATCACGCGATGACCTGGTACATTAAGCATTCCAATGACAATCTGAATGCGGGGATCACAGATATCTAAGTTGCGCTAAACAAATAATTTAGTAGGCCAAAGTCAAAGGCACAGTCGATTATTGGATTCAAGGAAATCACAATGCTACTAGGTGAAACCCCATGGGAGTTGGATCAAAGACTGAAGTGCACAATCCACGAAGCGAACATGACATTAACAGATGGGCAACAACACGAATGGTTTGTAGCATTGTTAACATTGCATCTACAGAACGCGTTGTCGCAACAAAGGCTAACCACTCAAGCTGAGTCTTTGGAGGTCACCATGAGATTGCACGAGACTTTGATACAAGATCCTAACCTGGGAGTTCAGCAAATTCACGCGCAGCTGAAAACTTGTGCTTGGAGATGTAGAGTTTGAAACAAGACAAGACAACCCACCCAAAGATGCACGATGAGGTATGGTGCATAAAATGCAAGGGCCAGGGGCACGACAAGGATTATTTCCTGGTTTTCACGAATTACCTTGCGGGATGAGGGCCAATGCCACTTAGACTAGAGGCACGAGCAGGACCAAGCACGGCGCCTGCACTATGGTGCGTGATTTGTCAGATAGGAGGAAAGCATGCTACAGATAATTGTCATCTATTACAGAAGTATACGAAGAATTCACAACAGTTGTTCTGTAATTTTTGCAGGTCGATAGGACATGATGAACGCACTTGTCGAAGTTATGAACTGATGATGGATTGAACTCCTACCTACAGAATTCAAGTCGAAACATGGGCCCTCGATCAAAACACAGGAATGGTGCACATCGGATTTCAAGGATGCCGACAAGGCCGAGGTGGAGGGGGACCAAGAAGAGGTCGTGGACAATTGATATGTTACAATTGTGGAGGGCCAAGGCATTATGCCCACGATTGTACAAATCCAACGTGACCATCATGCTTGTATTGTACATTGTTTGACCATGAGATAGAGGATTGTCCCACACTGATAGCGAGGTTGCGCGATAAAGGAGCACTCCAACCTCCCCCAACTCAGAACCTGCAAATGATGAGGCCTGAACCACGTGAGGAAGACCCTAATGTAAATATCGTGCTTCGGAGTGGTATTACGATAGGGGATGACAAAGGCAAACAGCTTGAAGAAAGTACCTGGGTTAGAAAGGCTCCAACGAAGGAACTAGAATTTGATTTGGAGCGCACTAAGGAGACCTTCATGGAAGTTAAGAGGAGCTTCTCTGATGCTTCTACTTCAGGAAGTAAAGGTAGACTGGAACCAGAAATGGATGTAGGTTTTAACCCCGTACAAAAATTACCTGCATGAAAATTCTAAAACACAGAAAATAAACAATGTGAGAGCATAACACATAAAACACATATACACAGAGATTTTCCCCTGGATCCCAAAACTATGACTACTAGCTTGATTTTTCATTATTTTCCTTTCAATGTTACAATACATATTAATACATGCCGAAGCATCCAATACCATGGACCAAAAACCATCGCGTCCAAAACCATGGACTGAAAACCATCGCGTCCAAAACCATGTGCGAAAATCATGCACAAAACCATAGGTAGGTCTTCCCAACCTAACATAGGATCTAAAAATAAAATTTTAGAGTGGTTTTACCTACACCCCTCAAACCCCCTGTGACCTCCCCCCCGCTATGCAATCGGCGCAACGAAGGGGGGGCTCTGGCCCCCTTCTAACCCCCTAGTTAACTACGTCGGCTAGTTGTAGAAAGAATATAACACAACCCAACAATGGACCCATCAATGCTCACTACGTTCTTAGAGACATGCATGAAGTTGTTGCGCGACAACAAGGTTATAAAGGGGTTGCAAGCACTCATAACTAGATGCACTGGGATCGTGCCAGGATAACTGCGCGTAGTCTGAAAGCTTGGGAAGCACACTGTGCAAACAGGAAGGGAGATGAGATTGACCGCGCAGATTGGGGAATACGAGATGGACCAAGTCATTATGGATCTAGGATCGGACACAAACCTGCCAAAGTAGACATGGAAGCGCATGGGTAGGCCTGCGTTACAATGGTCTCCTATCCAACTGTGAATGGAAAACTAGGAAGAGATCCTACTTATGGGGAGATTGAAGGGAATCACAGTAAATATCGAAGGAGAAAACGTGCTAGCATATTTCAAAGTGATAGAGATTGTTGATGACAACAATCCCTACCCCGCTCTATTGGGAATAGATTGGGCCACTGACATGAATGGAGTGATAAATCTAAATAAGCACCAGATGATCTTTGAGAAAAATTCATTGCGTGTAGTGGTACCCTTAGAGCCTACAGAAGGATCACGCTACACGGAGCCAGTGTGTGACTACGACAACAACGACGATCTGGAATGCATCAACAAGATAACCGCGCACGAGAAATATTGGGTAAATCCAACCGCGGATGGTCGAATCTCTTCAAAGCATGAAAGCTCCTGCACATCAGATTTTTACACGGAGATAGAACGATGGCATAACCTATTACACGAGGTAACCACGCTCAACTATAACATGATGGCAAGGTCGCTGCACTACATAGCAATAAAGGTAAGAGATCTACCTACGTATGATGGATTAAGCGAGGTGGATGACTTCCTAAAAATATTTGAAAGAGAAGTATCGGAACAGCTACGTTTCAATGCTCTGAAATGGGTACTGTGAGCTATGCCCGCAAGATGGTGGGGTACACACCAAAGAATTTTTAAGGACTGACGTGAATGCAGAAGGATGATGTGCATGCAGTTTGGGAAGCCTCAGATGCGATTGAAAGACAAGTATGACAGACGGGATGATCCACGTGCACACCTCGCAAAATGGACAAAGGTCTATGGGGAAGAGCCACAACCTGATTGGGTGCACCTGTTCTATCATACCCATGAATTGGTATATAGAAACAGAGCTCCTCCATGGCACGAACGAATGGGATATCTTGCGTGAAGTATTCCTCTTAACCTTCACGTTTGAGGATTGTTGGTGGGATACTGTTGATGATGCACTACAAGTAGTAAAAGCAGCTATCTTTAAAATACCCTAAGAGCCAATGGAAGTGCTTCAGCCTAAATGGGCGACCCAGCTAAGCTACGCGCTGGAGTGTTACAACATCAACATTGAAGAAGACGACAAAGATCCACAAAAAGTTAACATTCTAGAAACTGAAGGCTATCACAAGGTTCAAGGACCATTGATTGAAGACCTTGACATTACCACGCCAGTAAAGAAAAAGTAGGTAAACATTGGTACGGAGGCCGAACCTAAGTATGCAACGCTCAATGACTACTGGGATGATGCCATGGTGGATAAGGTCACTGAGTTACTCTGCGAGTACCAAGACTTATTCCCGACCAAGATCACGGACTTAAAAGGGATCGTTGGCAATTTAGGGATGATGAAGATCACCCTAAAACCCGATGCAAAGTCGGTTAAGCAGTGGCCTTACTGCTTGAATCCGAAGTACAAGGAAAAGGTCTGCGTAGAACTAGAGAAAATGCTCGTAGCTCGAATCATTCATTGAGCCAATGGAAGAATCCGACTGGGTAAGCCCTATGGTAGTGCAGGAGAAGAAGCAGAAGGGCGAGATAAGAAAATGCATGGACCACAGGAAATTGAATGATGCCTGTGTGCACGACCTGTTCCCGACTCCGTTCACAGATGAAGCATTGGAAAATGTCGGTAGACAAGAATCATATTCTTTTACTGATGGCTTCTCAGGGTACCACCAAATCAAAATTGTGCCCGAAGATAGGAGCAAGACCAACTTCGCGGCTGAGTGGGGCTGCTTTCAATACACCATTATGTCATTTGGGTTAAATAACGCGTCGGCCATATTTTCACGCATAGTTGTTGCAGCATTCAAAGATGATTGGACTGTATTTGGATTGGTTAAGCACCATGTAGCGAGCTTACGCTTGATGCTGGATACTTGCCGAAGACACCAAATCACGTTGAATCTCAAAAAGTGTACATTCCTTGTTCCCTTTGGGAACATGTTGGGACATGTGGTCTGCAAATAGGGACTAATGGTAGACCCTGCAAAGATTGCAGTAATTCTGAATTTCGAAGCACCGCGAAGTGTTAAACAGTTGCGCGCTACCTTGGGACATACGAGGTACTATAGGAAGTTCATCAAAAGTTATGCCCAGATCACTGCACCAATGGAGAAACTATCGAAAAAGGATGTCAAGTTCTGCTGGAATGATGATTACATGAAGAGCCTGGATGTACTAAAAGAGAAATTGGTCTCTGCCCCAATCCTGGTCTTCCCAAAATGGGATGTGGAGTTTCATGTCTGTGTTGACGCGTCATGTATAGCATTGGGAGCGGTGCTAACACAAGAGGGTGGAGAGGGCTTGGATCACCCTATCGCGTTCGCAAGTCGCAGGTTGTCCAAAGTGGAAAAAACTATTCCACAACCGAATGCGAGGGGTTGGCTATGGTGTACGCGCTCCAAAAATATCGGCACTATTTGCTAGGAGAACATTTCAAGATGTATACAGACCATTCCACACTAAAATACTAGGTCAATAAGCCTGTGTTGGGGGGGCGCATATGCAGGTGACTCTTATTGTTCCAAGAATATGACTTTGAGGTCGTGGTGAAGCCTGGACGCTTGAACGCGAGACTGGATCTCTTGTCGCATATTGAGACTCGAGAGGAACCTACTAGTTTGGAGGAAGGATTACCTGACGCACAACTCTTTGTTGTGCAAGTCATGGACGGACATTGTGAAGATATAATCCACTTTTTGACAACGAGGACTGCACCAAAGGAATACTCTGTCCAGCAGAAGAAGGAACTATTGGTACGCGCTATTGATTTTTCTTTCATCATGGGGCATATATATACAAAATGGCAATGATGGGATACTGCGGAGATACGTACCTGAATTTGAACGAAGTCAGATCCTCGCGGAAGCACATGGGGGTGTTGCAAGGGGACACTATGTAGGACGAGCGACCACGCAAAATATTCTTCTCGCAGCGTTATGGTGGCCAACCCTTCATCATTATTCAAAAGCACACTGTAAGGCCTGTGATATATGTCAAAGGATTGGTAAACCATCGCAGAGGAATGAGATGCCTTTGAATGCACAAATGACACTACAACCCTTCGAAAAGTGGGCAATCAACTTTGTAGGACCTATCAAACCTTAGGAAAAAACGGGTGCGCGATACATTATCACCGGGATCGAGTACCTGACTCGTTGGGCAGAAGCGCAGTAGGTCAAAGACTACACGACCGCCACGGCTACAAAGTCTCTGTTTGAACATTTGTTGACTCGATTTGGTTGTCTGAAAATCTTAATGAGTGATTGCAATACACATTTCTGAACGAAACCATCAGCGTGCTAACAGAAGAGTTCCAGATGTATCATTAGAAAAGCACACTATATCACCCACAAGCCAACGGGACAGTAGAAGCATTCAACAAAATATTGGAGACTGTACTAACCAAAGTATGCAAGCATAGCGGAGCGATTGGGACCTGCGTGTGCCTGCAATAGTATGGGCTTATAGGACAATGTGTAAGAAACTGACAAGATAGACACCTTTCCAGTTGGTTTATGGCGTGGAAGCTATCATGCCAATGGAGTATATTGTACCTACTCTACGTCTAGTAGCACTCACAGGTATGACGGACCACAAAGCCCTAGAAGAGAGGCTTCCGTAGTTGGAAGAACTTAAGGAGGAACAGTTCCTAGCTGGCTTTCATCAGCAAGTGCAAAATCACCGTGAGAAGGCCTAGCACGATTGCCATATTAAGTTGCACAGCTTCAAGGTAAATGATTTAGTGCTGCTGTATGACAGTAAGTTTGATAAATTCCCAAGAAAGTTCAGAATGCATTGGCTAAGACCATACATTGTTAAGGAGGTCACAGATGGAGGCGCGGTACAGCTAGTCAAACTAAATGAACAACATTTCCCAGGAAAAGTGAATGGCAGCCGCTTAAAGCCCTACACGAGTGGCTCGGCTATCTGACTAGCTGGCAGAAGCACAGTCTTCATGCTCCAAGGATTCAAACAAAGGCGCGAGACTATAAAAAAATGCAGGGGATACAGGCATAGATACAGAGAATCAGTTCCGACATAGAGGTCTCGAAACAACGTATGCAACATATCCAGCAAGCAACAGCTCAGTGCGCTATTGACCTTGCCGCAGTTAGAGAACAGTTGGAGGGACTTCGCACAAAGATCTTCGTGCCAACAGAGTGACTCGAGGGTGAGTCACAATGTTTGTGTTGGGGGCCTGTTGGGCATGGAATCCCCCGAAGGCATGTTTTGGGGCTTAAAGCCCAAGTTTTTACCGAATCTTCTTGTAAAAGCTCTGTGAATTGCGGGCGCAGGGCGCGAAAGTATAATAGAGTCACAGGGTTGTCCACCCTAGTTTTTGTAATGTAATGTCAGCTGGATAGACCTACCCATGGTCTGTGGACCATGGGATTGTATAAATACAGCAAGGCTCTAAGTGTAGAAAAGAACTAATAGAAGGGAAGCACGAGAATTCTAAGTGATTGAGTCAAAGTGTGTTTGTGGGTCGTAGAGTAGGAGAAGGCTCTACAGCTGGGTGCGCAGAGGCCTAATATTCCACAGCTGAGTGCGCGGACCCTTGCAGCTGAGTGCGCAAGGCAGGTCGAGTCTGTAACCATTGGGAGAATCAATAAAGAGAAGTGTTGCTATAATTTTGTGTATCTTTTCCTGGTTTAATGCATGATCAGATATAATTTGCAAGTATATTGTTTATTTACTGCGCGAACTTGTATGAATGTTTTGTATTGCTAATTATAACTTAAGACATTCAAGTAGGCGAAGTAATTAATTAGTATTGGAAGATAAGTCAGATCTTGTGTAATAGCGCAGAGCGCAGCACAGCCCCTGGTTAGGGTTGCACGAAGGTAGTGTATCAAGTTGCGAGGAACATAAAGTACACGAAGCGACCTGCGCGGAGGAACAAACAAAGGACCAGTCGTACCTCTCAGACATCTCAAGGGTGCAGAAACCTGGTTCTAGCACCCTCCCATACTACTTCGGGTGAGACCTCAGTCTACGCTCCACGAACTGTTCCCAAAAGGGCCAGTAGTACAGGGATTTGTTTGGCTAATTAACTCCGAACCTGAGTCAAGCCCCAACAAGCCAACAAAAGAGATTCATCATAGAACCAAATACTCTTCCAATGTTACTAGGTATGACAATTGTTACACCATAGGTTGGTCGAAACCCAACTTTCCTTGAACTAAATTTGCATAATTGCAGTTCTCCCTTCAAAAAATTTAATTTAAGTAGAATTCGACTTGAGAGGTTTGACAACTAAAGCCTTTAATTGATCCCTCCACTCCTATTTTTTATCTCAAATTTATAGTGAAATAGTGAGCCCAATAGTGAAACTCATGGCATCATGCAATTGGCACTAGAAAGTTACAAGTGATGTGAGAATCTTACATAGAGTTATGAACTTGGAATGCTTCATTTAGGACTCAAGACTTTGGATGTCCAATACTCTTTTAGGAATACTCAAATTCAGAGTCTTAACTAATAAGATCCAAATAATATATGTCATCTAAGGAATAGATCTAAAGTACAAAGTTCATTAGTGCTTATAGATTTTTATGACCTATAAATGTTTTAATAGTCATCCTATTTAAGAGGTCAAGCTTTTGAAGTGTAAATTTTATAAGCCCCAAATTCCAAATAGGAAAATCATTTCATTGTTGAAATTCAATACTTATATGTAGATATTTTTGAAATCAAATAAAGACTCCTTGACCATTAACCTTTCCATGAAAGAGATTTGGGATTAGGTGCTGCATAATAAAGTGAATTCCTTATCATATTATTCAAATTTTGACTAAATCTTCTTAAAAAATACTTAAATTTAGAAATTAAAAAAATGCCAAGAAAATATGAAATGAAAAAAGGAAAAAAATCAAATAAACTTTTGAATTAAAATATTTGTTAACATATACTAAAGAGTAGCGTCAACTATCCAGAATCAAATTGTTTAATAAATTCGGATTCTTAAAGTTAACATCACCTTATCATAACACATTCACGAATCAAAGTGTTACGTTCAAGTTCTCGATATTATTCGAAGCGACAACATAGTTTTTCATGACAAGTGCACTTTGAAAGTTCAAAGAATATTTAAATCGTTTTCGATAATAATGATGGTGGAGGAGAAAGAAAAGTGCGCTGAATTTCAAGAAGCATTAACATTTAAATCCCTGCTTGATGAATATTCAGATGCATCTGGAGCTAGCATCAACACTGCAAAATCCCAAATTTTCTTCTTTCACACTCCCCCCTCCACTCAATCCTCTATAACTTGCATCCTTGGATTCTCTAAAGCCTCCCTACCCTCAAATTATTTAGGAGCCCCGTTGACTGATTCAGCTCTTAAGCATGCCTCTTAGCATCTGCTCCTCGAAAAGCTTGAAGACCGCCTTTCTTCCTAGGGCTTTAGAACCCTTAATATGGCTAGTCGTCTGGTGCTGGTTAAGTTTGTTTTACAATCGATGCCTCTATATCTTTTCTCTGTTTTATAGGCACCAAAATGGGTGCTTAAGAGAATCAAAAATTTTCAACGTAACTTTCTATGGGCCTCCTCAAGCCAGAAAAGAAAATGGGCATTGGTCAAATGGATGACAGTTTTCCTTCCAAAAAAATATGGAGGTGCGGGTCTCAGAGATCCTCAACATAGAAATGTTGTTATGGGAGCAAGGATATGGTGGAAATGGCTCTCAGCGCCACACACAAAAAACAATTAAGCTGAACTAGAAGGACTGTGGCAGGGACTGTGCTTAGCTCAGCAGCGTGGTTTTTTTCCTCTTGTAATTGAAGGAGACTCACAAATCCTTATCAACATCACCAATCAACTACTCCAAGGAACACCTGCCCAAAAAGTAGCCAACAGTTGGAGATTAGCGGCTCATTTAGAGCTCATAGAAAAATGGCTCTTAACCAATAGAGCAATCACATTCCAACACGTCAAAAGGGAAGGCAATAAAGTGGCGGATCTCCTGGAAAATCTGGGGGTGGATAGTGAACGAGTTCTAAATGTTGGCTTGCTTGACATCTTAAATGACAACTCTCATTTATAGGAATGCACTGATCTGGTGCAGAAAGTTGCAGAACTCCCGGATGTGGGCTTTTAATAGTGCCGGTACAGCGCAACAAATCTGGGTTGGCAAGTGGCGCGGCCACATGGCCACCCACACTTCCACCCAGAAGCTCACCGTTGAAATTTATGGGGTTTTAATTCTTTGTGCGGGCCGAGGAAACCTCATTCTGATCCATAAGATGGCGATTTTGGACCGCCCTCCCCCTATTCCGCCTCCTTTGAACTGCAACTGTCTCCCTGTTGCTGCAGAGCTGAGCTTGTGCATGACAACAGGGAGACGTTTCTAGATTCTTTATTGTATTGAAATGGTTGAAAGTGCCCACTTCTCTCATAATCTCCTTTGCTACTTTCAAACTGCTTCTTTGGCCCTAAATCCTGCTTCTGAACCTCGAATTCCTGATTCTCCTTCTCCCACTGGCCATTCTATCCCTTGCTCTGTGCCTCCTAGTCCTCATCGGCCCAATTCCAACCAAGCGAATATGCCTCGTCTGCGTCACAGGATGTGTTGTAGAAGAGGCAGCAGCAGAGGAAGAGAAATTCGCCCCCCCCCCCTCATTGTCCCTCTCTGACTCTACCCCTTCGAATTCCTCCTCCCCCTCAACGACAGCTCATTTCACGGGTCGTTATCCAGCCACCCACAATGGTAGGGGGCGTGCTGGGCGTGCTCAGATGGCCAGCTCTAGGCGTGATGAAGAGGCTCCTCAGACGCCTGCTACCTCTGTCCCGACGCTGCAACCCAGCCACTCCACCCAATTCCAATTTCGTTGCACGATGGAACGCCCTTGCTTAATTGCAACCATTTCAATTGCTTTTAGAGAGGAGCCTCAAAGATCTAACGTCCCAGCTCGTAAAATTCAGGAGAGGACCAACACCAATAGAAGGAAAAATCATGGTAGCAACTCTAGGACACGCAGAACCCATGTTGAAGCATAGGACCAAATAGGCGCAGCTCAGGGACACAATAGTCCAAGCGGCTACACGAATATGGAAGCTACGACGAGAGATAAACAACACAAGGAAGATGACATGGAGGCATACAGGTGTCTAATTCTAGAGGAACCTCCGCCACCTAAAGACACCTAGCCAGCCAAAGTTTACTTCAGGTTTTGAGCTCCCAGTCACCAAACTTAGGGGTCTTTTCTGTTGTTTCATTTTGTAATTGTTGTCATTTTTGTATTTTGTTCAAAAAACTATTCCACTATGGTTTTACAGGTTGGTTCACCCTGCGTGGGCAGAACACTCCTGTAGTTTTGGACTGGTTTCCCCGATGCGGGCAGTCATTTCCAGTTATTGTTTGTTAAACATGGCATAATCTGAGACAGGATCTGCAGAGGCCGGTGCCTCCATGTACTATTTTTTTTTACATTAATAGAATTAGTCATATTTAGAAGAAAAAAATTAATGTAACAATATTTACTCTTGTAAAAGCTTAAATATCGATCGCATCAATTAATTTGGAATGGAATATGTTGAGATGGAGAAAATTCTTGGAAATAGCCATGGTATCAAATAATTTGGAACTTAATATTTAATAGTTGTGTTCAATGTTTGTTAAAAAAGTTAATAAATTAATATTATACACCTAAATAAAATCTTGTGTGATGCTAGTCTTATAAGGGGTGTTTTTTCAATTGGATAGTCTAAAAATAAGCACTTTCGTTAATTAATATTACCATATACATGTTATTTTTTCTATTTTCTATTTTTCATTTAACCTTTCAGCTACGATAGACAAATCAATCAAATATTATTCCATCAATTTATGATGGGACTTGATACAGTACCTAGACAAATAATTAATCATATTTTCCAATTGGATACATTGGTGATAAGGATGAGACAATGATTGTTAAAGGTAAAATTGATAATCAAATTCATTTGGACACCTTTACTTGTCACTATACTTTTCTATGATGGACAAATATAGACTATGCATCAATTCTATGAAGGAGGGATTCAACATCAACCCATGGAATATGTAAGGGAAGGTATAGAAGAGAGTAATTAATAAAAGTGGAGAAAATGATTGATACGACATGCCTTGCTATTTCCTAAGTTTATTGTTGTTCTAGAAAAAAACATTTACAAAAAAACATTTTGCTAAATTGCCTCTTGTGGAATTCCATCATTGAAATATTTTAAATTCACCTACCAAACTAAAGTTTAATCATATCTTGATTCTCTTGATTAGATAGTTTCGTTCCTTCACATAAAATTTAATTCCAAATTAAAGGTTGATCATGTATTGATGGTTTTGATTGATAGTTTTCATTCCTCCACATAAAATCTAATTCCAACCTCATCATAACCATGTAGAGATGATATTAAATTTCATTTTAGATTTCACTCCTAGGAGAATGATCCAATACAACCTTGTAAAATATATACAATTAAATTTATTTTATTTTTTTTGTGAGTGTGTGTGTGACTAGCCAAATCGACAAGTGGGACAATATTGTAATTACATGTCATCGGGTCAATTTCATTCCCTACCACTATAACCACTAGGTTCACAATGACTTGTCTAAACATGCACACATGAAAGCTATGGTTTTGAACTAGGGACCTCATTATATTTACATAACATGCTTTTCCAAGTGATTTACACCCTAGACTCTAATTAAATATTGCTTCCTTATCATAAGTCAATATGTTCATGTAATATAACTTATACTATCAAGATACTTACTTGATATTTTTTCAATTTTCTTTGGTTATAATTTTTGGCTAGTTAACTCATATATTTACCTTTAAATTGTTTCATTTGTAAATGGTATCGAAACCATTTTGAATTAGTTTACTCCAAAACATACTCTACAATATATTTACATATGTATGCATGAAATTCCAAAACTACATGGAAATTCTAACCAATTTATATGAAAACAAAGGCATCTTTCGACATATTTTGGATAATTAATGATATAAGGTTCAGATAATTAATGATATATGATATATAGTAGAAGATAAAATGTTACAAGAAGGGGAGGGCATGTTAAATTCTCATTCTAACATTTTATGTTAATAAAAATTAGGTTTTAGTTTGCAGATATTTGTGGTATGGTTTTTGAGACAATGGATTCAGATATTCCATAGTTTTCATTTTTAATTTGTCATGAGCATAGTTATTTTCTTGTGTCAAGCTTGTTAAAAAATAAAATAGATCCCCTTCCAATTCGATTCTTTGACTAGATCTCGTAAATTCCCAGTCAATTCTTTCACTTGATCTCATAAATGAACCTTCATTCCATCTGCCTATTAGTAACCAGAAGTCAACTTAGGTGAATGAAATGAAGCTTGGGGGGCATGTGCCTAGAATTGAGTCATTATGTTGGGGGCATGCAAGCTTATTTCAAGCATATTTTTTCTCCGTTTCAAAACTATGTAAAAATGAAACCACTCTCAAGCATAGTTTTTCTCATGTTTCAAGCTTTTGAAAAAATGAAACCATCTTCAAGTATTCTCAAGTATAGTTTCCACATGTTTCAAGCTTGTGTAAAAATGAAACCATTTTCATCCTATCCCTAGTGATTTCCATTTTTATCAGCCCATTTCCACCAGATGAGCGTTGGGTTTTTCATTCCATCATCACCATCTGCTTGGCCAATAAGACACTTTCACATTGTTGTTTTATCCTTTCCTGAGGAATAACTGTGATGAGTGGTCTTGTTAGCTTGCCTCTTGACCTATACATGTTTTGAGCAGTTCCATCATCATCGGAACCAGTTTCTACCCTTTATACCACTCTTTCCTCTAGGAGGAGTCCTCTTTCAACACTTTTCAAACTCCCAAAACATGAAAATATTGTCGAGCACTTGTATTTTCGAACTCATTAAAGTAAATGAAAAGATGTCTAATTGGTAAACTTATACTAAGTAGACATATTTTCATTTAATTTAACGAGTTCTAAAAGACAAGTGCTTGGCAATATTTTCATGTTTTGGGAGTTTGAAAAGCGCTGAAAGAGGACTCCTCCTGGAGGAAAGAGTGGTATAAAGGGTAGAAACTGGTTCTAGTCATGATGGAACTGCTCAAAACATGTAGAGGTCAAGAGGCAGGCTAACAAGACCAATCATCACAATTATTCCTCAAGAAAGGATAAAAACACCCAAGTGAAAGTGTCTTATTGGCCTAGCAGATGGTGATGATGGAATAAAAAACCCAATGCTCATCTAGCAGAAATAGGCTGATAAAAATGGAAATCTCTAGGGATAGGATGAAAATGGTTTCGTTTTTACACAAGCTTGAAACATGTGGAAACTATACTTGAGAATACTTGAAGATGGTTTCATTTTTTCAAAAGCTTGAAACATGAGAAAAACTATGCTTGAGAGTGGTTTCATTTTTACATAAGCTTGAAACAGAGAAAAAATATGTTTGAAATAAGCTTTCATGCCCCCAGCATAATGACTCAATTCTAGGCACATGCCCCCCAAGCTTCATTTCATTCACCTAAGTTGACTATTGGTTACTAATAGGCAGATGGAATGAAGGTTCATTTATGAGATCAAGTGAAAGAATTGACTGGGAATTTACGAGATCTTGTCAAAGACTCGAATTGGAAGGGGATCTCTTTTATTTTTTAACGAGCTTGACATAAGAAAATAACTATGCTCGTGACACCTTGTTTCATTTTTTAACGAGCTTGACACAAGAAAATAACTATGGTCATGACACCTTGTTTCATTTTTTAACGAGCTTAACACAAGAAAAAGGAATTCTTCTTTGGGGACCTTGTTTTATTATTTAACGAGCTTGACACAAGAAAAGGAACTCTGCCTAGGAAATTTGTTTCATTTTTTAAGGAGATTGACACAAGAAAATGAACTCTGCTCCAGGACCTTGTTTCATTTTTTAAGGAGCTTGACACAAGAAAAGGAACTCTACTATGGAAGCTTGCTTCATTTGTTAACGAGCTTGACACAAGAAAAGGAACTCTACTCTGGGACCTTGATTCATTTTTTAAGGAGCTTGAAACAATAAAATGAACTCTACTCCGGAACCTCGTTGATTGAGAGTCATATTAGGACCAACGAATGAAAGCTGATCAATGGTCACAATTCTTCCTTCATGCTGGAAACACATCACATAAAAAAGTGAAGAGACAAGAGATACCATTTCATAAATATAGTCATGCCCAAGGAGTAAATTAAAATCCAAATGGCCTTGGACTACCATCACATTAATATAGCTAGCCTTTCCTCCCAAAGTAATAGGAAATTGAGGAATGATCCCTAACGTTTGAATGGTTCCTCTATTAAACTCCAACAAATTCTAGGTAACAAGAACAAATTGCGAAGAACCTAAATCTTGTCAATTTGTTGAGGACAAAATACTAACAGATGCGTCTTCATCTATGACTATTCTAGGTACGACCATATTATGAGCTTGTACTATGATCTGGAAGGGCACTTAAGGAGGAAGATAATATCCTGCCAGTCAACTCCAATCAAAGGAAGTGACCATACTACTTGGAGGGGGTGTCGTGGGAATGAGAGAACTACCCCATTATGCTATGGGAACGAGAGCACTACTCCCTTGTGATGTGGGAACAAGATTATTTCCCCCTTGTGTCATGGGAATGGGAGGATTGTCCCACTATGTCATTGGAATGGGAGGATTTCCCCCTAGTTCATTGGAACTTGAAGAAATTGGGCAATATGAGACTCACTCTTTACAGGAAAAGTACAATCAACGGAAGGTGGAATCGAGTCAACCATTTTCTCAACCAATAGTTGGTTGGGAATATAATCATGGGATTCACATTCATAGAGAGTGAGATTGTATATAGATGGATTTGCATCAATCACTTCATCGACTAGTGGAGGAATGGGAGAAAGCTTTTGGTAGCCATCTAGAAGTTGCAGTTGAGAAATAGTAAGATTTCCAAACAATTTGGATGTGTCATCCATATAAGAGCAAAGGTGAATTGGATGATTCCCTTCACATAAATTACAAGAAAACTTAACTTTACCCTTCTTCCCGTGAACCTTATTATCACTAGTTGAAGGTTTGTCACCAGCATGATCTCTAGAGGTTGATGACCAGAGTTGATGTCAGTTTGTGGACCATACTTCTAATACCCATGGAATACTAAGGAAATATCTAAAAGGGTGGTCACCTTTACATAAGTTGTAAGGGAATTTAACTTTGTGAGCTTGATTGGAAGGTTTCTCCATACTAGTTGTATTGGTTGCAATAGTTTCTTGGTTGTCGCCATGCTTATTTTTCTTCTTCTTCATCATCCTTTTCTTCTTCTTCCTCTTAACTTTCTAGTTACTAGAATCAAGAATTTCACCAGGCGAGGAGGAAGAAAGGGATGATGAAACAACAGGTGAAGAAGACAAAGGGTCAACTTTAGGATCAACTTGAGGTTGATGTTGTTCAGGTGGAGGATAACTTGGTTGAGGAGTAGTTTGGACATTTGGAACGAAGGAGATCGAAAGCAACCAAACTGGTAAACTAATGGTAAATCTGGGAAGGGACAACATTGCCATATAAGGAGCACCAATTTTTCCAAATGACGAAAAAGGACCAAGATTCCTATCAAAGGGGTTTCCTTCACTAGTAGACTCTAGAACTTTTGCCATTAGTCTCAGCCTAAAATATACTAAGGATTTGTTCCATGGTGAGAATGTTGTTTCACGATTAGTTAATTTATTTTAGAAATTAAAGAGACAAAATAAAACAAAGGGATAACTAGGCAGGTAAGGATTACCTGATCACTATGAACTCTGATATACCACCTCAGTAAACTAGGGATTTACGTATGTGTAGACAATCTCCCCAAATGTTGTGTTCGGTGCATCACGAGTAACAAGGCAATTGACTCAAATTCCTAAGGTTGGCTTGCATCCTATGGTGGACTTCCAAAATATACCTAGAAGTACAAGTAAACACAGTCTGTATTAGTGTTGTCTAATGTGTAATTTTTCGATGAGAGCATTTTGATATACTCAGATTATGTGGAGCATCATCCGATATACCCGAAGGTACATGGAGAATGATCTGATATACCTGAGAAATGTGAGATATCACCACCGGAATATAACACTGACAAGTAATGAAAACTCCTATGTTTAAAGACATAGGTACACATCTCTAGCCTAAACCTCTATGTGTTTCATTAAGTTTCAAATGCTCCTTAGGTTAATTGAGTGAATTTTAGAGTTTATTTTGAATAATGTCTTGATTTCAAGGCTTAAAACTCGATGTCACCTTAACACACCAATGATGCAACTAATATGATTAAGAAAAAAAAAAAAACTAAACTCTTTTCATTTTCCTTTTAACAATGAAAGGCCTAACTAAGTAGGGTAAGAATAAATCAATCAATAATGAAACAAATAAGTGATGCAGCAATTGATCTCCTCAACTTCACTATTCTAATCAAAATCAAAGTCTTATATGCAATGCAAATAATTATTTCTCTTTTATTTTATTTTAATGTCTCCAATAAAAAGAAACATATGAATGAAACTTTATTGTTGACGAAAAGAAACCACATAGACTTTAATTGTAATGTAAAAAATAATTTTCAAATTCAACAATCAATCTATGCATACAAACCCTAATTGAAAAGAAGAAATAAATAACGAAACAAAATCTTATCAAAAAGGTGATGACACTCAAAGGTGATTAACACTGATACATAGTTTTAGCACCCCCCTCCGCCCCAATGATTGAGGGGGATTTTTTTTTACAAAAATACAAGCAAAATCAAGCAATTTCACCCAAGTGCAGAATAGGAACCAATGCATTGCAAAGCAAGTACAAAGAAGCAACAGATGCTTTGGGGTGCTCTGTATCATAACAAAGAAAGCATTGGGTCTATTTTGGTCAAAACATGACACAAGAAACCTGACCAAGCACAAAAATCATTTTCCTAAGGTTAATCACTGTCTGAGTAAGTCGATCAAGGTTGCTTTAAGAGGTGTAAAGGTGCTAAAGCCAAGGAAACCACTGTGGGAAATATTGTTCCCCCAATATGGTCGCTAATTTGTTATGCATAATTATCATGATTGCGGACAAAGGTGAATTTCCTAGATCTAGTGGTTTGATCTAGAACAACAGAAGGCAAAGAGATTCGAGTTTTCTTTAGAGAGATGAAAAAATGGGAAAGAATCTTACCTAGAATTTATAGCTCCAACTATTATAATTAGAACCAACACACAAGACTAAACAAGCAAAGGAACTACAATCCACATAGCATAATCTAAAATCTCTATTCAATGAGTCAGCATGGCAATGAAATACATGAGTGCAAACATAACACAACAAATATAGGAAAACAAGATGCTCTTTGTATTAAAAAATATAAGAGAGAGTTACAACCATAAATATAAGTATGAATTTCTAGACGTTTCCCCAAATTTACTTGTCCCCTTGTCACAAATCACACCTCAACATTGAACCTAATGCATCAATACAATGACTCTTTTTGGCTCAAAGCAACAACATGAGGGTACTATCCTCCCCAAAAGCCAACCCAGACCTTATGGGAGGCAACAAATTTATAGGATGAGTGTGGTAGTTTAGGATTTACCATTTAAGGCTTGAGATCCACATATGATGCAAGGATGAACTCAAGGGATAAGAGATAAGGTCTCCAAGATAGGATCAGATAATAATTCAAACTCTCTGTTCATAGTAAATAGTTAAAACTACCTTGGAAGCTTCTGGAAGAGGAAGCTTAGGAGATATTTTTTGTTTTTCCTAGATTTTTAGAATAATCGCACTTGCAGAAGAGAGAAACATGTGTTGACCAACACTAGTGCTTAGATATGTAGCATGCGCTAAGCACAGGTGGCCAAGCAGGTAAGGAGCACAGGGGATAAAAATAGTGTTTTTGAGCTAATTGTCCTAGAAACTCAGACTTTTTTGGAGAAATGATGCTTAAGGCTTTGCAAAGGGGTTATGACAAAGTGTTCCAGGATGTTGATTGATCCAATTTGTAGGCCTATTGAGTAGATGTGATAAAATGGCATGTAACACATTAGGTAGGTAAAGTGTGTACTAAAAAATGTAAGAATGTAATGTGACCTCATTAGAAAAGTTCCACTAAGAATTCAAATTGTGTATCCAATAATATAATGTGGCATATTTAACTAAGGCACACTATGTAATTGGAATTCAATAATATAATATGCATTAATTATAGTTAGGGATTGTTAGAAATATTTTACATTATATTGGAGCTATGTTATTTTCAAGGTTAATCCCTAGAAATGGTGTTGTGAATGTTATTATCAATTTCACTATCAATATTAGGATTTTTCTTTTACGTGTTTAATTACAATTATTCCTTTCTCGTTAGTTATTGTGGATGTTATCACTTTTATATTATTCATTTTGCATATTAAGAATATTGTAATATTTCAACTCTTTTAATTACTATTGGGTTTTTGCAACCATGACAATGTAAAAATGCATTGAAATGAAGGTAGATGACTTTACAAAACAATAATTACTATCTAAGAGGGTTCTTTGAGCACTATAAAACCTTGGTCGTGTTTTGAATGACCTACATAGGGTAGAACAATGGTGATTCATAGTGGTTAATAGTATGTTATTGGACCTAAAAGGGAAATTTGAACCAGAATTGTGTATTGATGAATGCATGATGACAACTATTTTATAAGAAACTTCAATCTAAATAAGATCTATATTTATTTCTACTTTTAGAGTTAAAACCAACCTAACCAATAAGGTCATTATGACTTTTAGTTCTTTATAAAATGAGGAAAACTAGTTATACCGAGAGGCATTCTACAACCAAATATAGGGGAGATGTGTAGTTGTAATGTAAGAAAATTTGTCAACATTTTTAAATGTCGACTCAATTAAAGAATACAAAAAAAGTTATAATTAATATAGAGCCCAATATCAAGGATGAGGGTAAACAGTTAAATGTTGGATAAATTCATAACCAGCCTAGATCCATTTTAAGTTCGGATCTACCAAGCGTCGAGAGAGATCAAATCTTTCGAGATACAAACTTATTTTAAAGTGAAAAAAGATTTGATCCCTCTTAGTGCTTGGTAGATCCTGAGTTAAGATAGATCTAGGGTGGTTTATTATTTTT
This sequence comes from Pinus taeda, assembly GCA_000404065.3. NCBI lineage: Eukaryota > Viridiplantae > Streptophyta > Pinopsida > Pinales > Pinaceae > Pinus > Pinus taeda. Next base: position 38,671 of record APFE031648992.1, on the reverse strand, counting down.
TAAATTATTTATTTTGGAATTGTTAATAAAAAATCATTATTATCTTAAAATTAATTCGACATATTATGCACGAAATAACTTTTTGGTTGAAATATGGCAAAACAATATCTAATATGTTTGTGGCTTCTTGTTGTGTAAAATACACTTTCAAATGCATAAATAGATTCTGCACCTTAAAAAACCTATGAGCCACTTGATCTTTACAAATTAAACACATGATTTTATAAAAATTGTATTGAATTTTGTATTTCCAAACTTAATTCATAATCTTGATAAAATCCATTTATAAATTATAGTGTTTAGTTTTAGATTTATTTATTTATGACATTTTCATATATATTATTTACAATAATTATTGTTAATTTCTTATATACAAATATTTACATTTTTTAACTCAATAATCTATATAGTTATATTTCATATTATTTATTTTAATAGATTTTTATAATCTATAAATGTTTTAATGGTCAACCTATTTAAGAGGTCAAGCTTTTAACATATTTTAAAGTGTGAATTTTATAAGCCTCAAATTCCAAATATGAAAATCATTTCATTGTTGAAATTCAATATTTAGATGTAAATATTTTTGAAATCAAATAAAAACTCCTTGACCATTAACCTTTCCATGAAAGAGATTTGGGATTAACCTTTCCATGAAAGAGATTAGGGATTAGGTGCTGCATAATAAAGTGAATTCCTTATCATATTATTCAAATTTTTACTAAATCTTCTTAAAAAAATACTTAAATATACTTAAATTTAGAAATTAAAAAAATGCCAAGAAAATATGAAATGAAAAAAGGAAAAAAATCAAATAAACTTTTGAATTAAAATATTTGTTAACCTATACTAAAGAGTAGCGTCAACTATCCAGAATCAAATTGTTTAATAAATTAGGATTCTTAATGTGAACATCACCTTATCATAACACATTCACGAATCAAAGTGTTATATTATAGTCATGAACTTTCAAAGTTCATGACAAGTGAACTTTGAAAGTTTAAAGAATATTTAAATCCTTTTCGATAATAATGATGGTGGAGGAGAAAGAAAAGCGCGCTATATACAGGAGTGGCTTGAATTTGTGTACCATGTATTTGTCATGCTTCCACACATGCTAACGTCAACTTTAAATAACAAAAATTGTGGGAACGAAAATAGAGCAATCCAATGTTTATTATCGCGAATATTTTGATTGCTTTGAAAAGAAGCACAAAGGTAAATGAAATGCTAGTAACAATTTCAAATCAATTTCATTGTAGAATTCAAAGGAGAAAGACACTTTGAACTCTTAACATACCATTCTTCTAACAATATTATTATAATGAAAAATAGTGTAGAATATAATAAATAACTAAATTGATTTTAATTTTGGTTTTTGAATATTGATTTGTTTAGGAAAATAAGTTATATTAACTAATGTTTAATATATTTATATAGTTCTAAATATATGTTATTGTCCATTTAAAATTGTTAACTTTTTAAGTGGTATTTTAATTGATATTTTTAATTTACTTTAAAATTATTTTATTTTTCCCGGATGCGGGTGCCAGTTAGCAATATAGAGTTGACGGGACAAGGGTCTCGTGAAGGCCACATGCCCATCACGCGCGAGGCTCACTTGTGATATGGGGAAGCAGGTCACTCCCGGACGGTGGCTTTAATAGCCACAGGATGGCAGGCCGAGAGCATTAACACTCCGGCCTCTCTCGGCTGCGCTACCCCTCTCGGCTCTGCGATGGATGTGATAGCCACCATAATGGCAGACGACCACCGAGGTAGAGCTGGGAGCTCTATTTACAGCGGCCCTCTCCGCGTCCCTGTCCACCTGCATTCTGATCTCTAGTTGATACACATCCAATTTCTGGTTAATACAGGCTCTGCCCTGTTCTGTCACAACTCGAACCTGCTTGTTCAGTTGAATTATTCCCTGAACTACCCTGCCAATATGGTCCGCGAACGTCAAAGGATGTTGAGCTGACGGGGCTCCAACAGAGGAGGAACCTCGCGACGCCCAACTGCGGAGGAGACCCGCCCACCTTGTCATTGCCCGCACTGTCACTGCTTATGCCACTGCCCCAGCTCTGCTGCCTCAAATCCCTCTCGGCCTACCCAATTCCTGGAGGCTAGCCCCCCAGGCACCTCAAATTCTCCCTTCTTTGGCTCCGCCATCTTCTCCTTTGACAGTCGCCTGACTCGGCCGCGTATTAGCGCCCACATTTCAGTTCTATTTATTGATGAATCTGAGGAGGAAGGAGGCACCAGCTCTCCGCTTGATCTCGCACCTCCGAGAGACGAAATCCACGAGGCCAACTTGGCCCAGGCAGACAAAGGCAAGTCTGTTGAGGTGTCGAATCCTCAGAAGGATAGCAGTGAACGTCCACCTGCAGAGGCTGAGGAAGCTGCAACCACGGAGCTGGAGGAGGACTATTACAAACCCTGCCCGATCGTGGAGGAGGAGCCGGAGGAATAGCTCGCTGCTCCAATTCTGGCACTGATGCATGGTTCAGGTTGTGGCTCTTTGGTCTCTCTGGTCAGGTTTCCTCGTCCACTTGTCTTTGTTAGCTTACGTGTCGTATTGTCAAGGCTGGTTATGCCGTAGACGTGTCATTTTGTCAATGATTTGGGTTTTATTTTTGGGAATGAGACAGATGGCTGGTTTTTTTGGGAATGAGACAGATGGCCACAGTGGCTCTCCCCTGCGTGGGATTTTTGTTCTACATTTGGGCCTGGTTCACTGTTTTGGTTCTGGTTCTCCCCTGCGTGGGAATTTCTCCGGTTCTCCCCTGCGTGGGAATTTTTTGGGTCCTAAACGTAAGCATGGTCAAACAGTTGAGCCTCTCTGCCATTATCTTTGGCAGTAGGATCCCGCTGTAAAGCCTGATTGTAACTGTATTTTGGTCTCCTGTATATAATAGAATAGTCTAATTCAGAAGAAAAAAAAAAAATAATAATAATAATAAATAAAATAAATAATAAATAAATAAAATAAAATAAAAATAAATAAATAAATTATTTTATTTTATTGGGATGGTGAGTGTGATAGAAGACCATCATTGATTTTTTAGAGTAATAATATGATTTTTTTGTTTGGGTTTTGGTATTATGTTTAACAATCAAACCAAAGCATGTGCATTATGGAAAGGACTAAAAACAGTGAAAGATAGTGGTGGTCAATCATTGATTGTGATGGGAGAATATAGTGGTGCTCAATCATTGATTGTGATGGGAGAATCTTAATTTATAGCTTAGTGCCAATAGATAACCCCTTAGCTTTAATAATTGCATGAAGCAAACAAGTAGGGAAGACTAGTCCATGGCCTCAAGCCAACTTACTCTTAGTCAAATCTTCTCAAAGGGAGGAAGAAGATAAAATGGTACGTCAACTTGATAAAGAAGTGAAAGTTGTGAATAAAGGCTATAAGCCTCTTAGTATATCTTTGGAAGAAATAGCTAGCTTATATATTTTTTGATAATTATTATGTTTTCTAAGGCTATAAGAATTTTAGCATACTATAAAATATATAGTGTTAAAAGAGCCTATTTGGGGATCCCTATTTCCTTAAAAGAGCCAAAGGCATTAGATTGGATGCATATCCTATATAGCATTAAGAAAAATGGAGCAATGGGGATCTTATTGGTTGAATATAATAAGTTGGGTTGTGTTGATCAACCTGTATATTATCATCTGATGCAGGGGCATTGACTCGAAACTATCATTGTATTTTAGTAGACATAGAGGGTCTTGTGTTTTCAAGGAAGTTGGATTCTTACGTATGTAATTATTAATGTTTTGAGTGGTTAAAGTAGGAATTAATTAGATAAGTGTGAGAATATTTGTAAATGGTCTCAAGTGTAGGAGAACATGAGTGATTAATGATGATGAGAGAGCTGGAAATCAATTGTAACTCTTATAGGTCTCATGATTCGAGGAACTAGAAAGGACTCTTAGGGATAAGTAGGAGTTAAAAGTGGATTTAGAAGAATTTCAGGAGTTAGTTCAGCAAATTAAGGACCTGAACTAGAATTAGTTCAACAAAACCTTTTTGTATAAAGGTAAGCCTAAAAGGCGAGAGCAAGTTAGTTAGTCAGTAGTTAGAAGAGTACTTAGAGGAGTCAGTCAGTCAGACTGTAAACGTACGGGTAGGAGAAGAAAGGCCACTGATCAGAAAATTAGGTCAAAGAGAGAGACTCTTGTGTAAATACTCGTTTATCAATATAAACAACTCGGTTCAGATTTTGTACAATGTGTATTGTGTAATTGAATTTAATCTGTGTGTGGCTAGAGTGATTATGTGTAACTTATGTTACAGGTGTAGAACTGAGACGAAATACAGAGAAGCATAACAGAGCAACTTCCAACTGCGGTTGGGTAGAAGTTGTTGAGGCAGCTCCACAGTTGCGATTGTGGGTAGAGTTGTCCTAGCGATAACAATTCCAGCAAAAGAAGTGTTGGGTAGAATTGTTAGTTAGCAAGAGGTTCGAAGAGAGAACCATAGAGCTTGTGTTACGGCTCTGTACACATGGACAATACAGAAGGAAGCCTTCAGTGCTACAGTGAAGGTGGAAGAGCATAAGGCGCTAGTGGGGTAAGTTAAGGAGAGAGTTGTGGCAGGACAATGAAGGACTGGAACCCTAAAGAAAGCCGAGTCCACAGAAGGATATTGAGGAAACGACATAAAACCAAAACAAAGAGCAACGAGGGTAGAGAGTGTAAGAAATCTTGATCGTAGTTGAAGTCCCGTAGTAAATCTTAGCCGTCGATCACAAAATTCAATGGTACGTCATAGTCAACTGCGGGATTACGCTGATTGATAACTTGTGTGCTAGTTGAAGGGCCACAGATCGTAGGATTTAAGAACCTCATCATCCAATGGATATCGGGCCGTAAAGAGATCGAGCATTAACTACAAGAGCGGACCCGAACTTTTATAGATTGAGGACTTATAATTCTCATCGGGTCCAGAAAAGCATTAAACGTTGCGTAATTGAACCTCTCGATATCGTTTTGGACCATCAGATCCAACGGATCTAGATCAACAGTCATAAAGCGTCGGGTTAGTTTGTTGATCAAGAAAAGGCAGTAGCCATCGGATCGAAGACAAGATCGACGGTGGAGAAAGATCGCGATAAAGAATTGTGGAGAGGGGACCCGAGGAAGTTATAGGCGCGACTTTAAGTTATTTGAGGTCTTGTTGTGTCATCGCATGTCGCATGCGAGAGGCGATGAAAGCACATGAAGGTTTGATGCGATGTTGCGACAGTGGTTGATCTGGTGAATGAAATCAACGGTGGGGAAGGTTGTCGCATATTGCAAGTCAAGAGCTTCGAAGGCATACTCTATTGAGTTATAAGGTTTCGTGAAAGGATTAACCAAGGTTACCATAAGGGTTAAGGGTTGAGTATAGAGTCTCGATAGAAGGATTAACGAAGGGTCAGACTATAGAAAGTCTAATGAAATGTTTCCGCATGAGGTTTAAATGAAGGGGCCTTAACCTTAGCTTATGAGGGTTTGACCAAGCAGGTCAATGAAATTTCTAGGACGAATGAGATTATGCATTCTATATGCATACTATGGGTATAGCGGGTTTTGCCTGTGTCATCATCCCTCTAGTCCTATCAAGGCTAAACATTACTAGCTCCATTTAGTATTACACAAATAATTGGGATAGAAATTAGAAAAGTCATATGGCAAGGAAGGAATTCTCACCTTTTGAAATGGAATATAGTACATTCCCCCTCAAAAAGGGGCCACTTGTTGATCTAAGATCCTCCCTTGATGAGCTTGGATTTAGGAGCTAAAATATTGTGGTGGCTTGTCTCATGAAAGCTAGAGTGATGGAAGGAAGTATTACACAGGCCATACATTATTAGAGGTAGATTTAAAAGCTTAGATAATTGCATTCCATAAGTGGCTCTTTGATTTGGTATTTATACAAGGCAATTACCCCCATAATATAGGATCACCACTCCTAGGTGCTCGGAAATGGAAAATTGATCCATATTTGTAATGATAAAATCTTGGGGCTCGTGCCTCTCTCCCAATACATTAAACCCCATGCTAATCCTAAAACCCCTTATTAATCCCTAGACATTGATTGATTACATTTTTATTTGAAGAGCCACAATACACATATATGGATTTATTGGCGTTGATGTTTCAAATCTGAGTAGAGATTCATCTTCAAGACAAAAGATTCTTAGGGTTGGAACCATATTAGGATAAGCAGAGATCATGTCCAGAGAATAAGGAAAATATAAACAGAGTCCATTTAGCTTCGACTTCAAATAAAACCTAAAAACTAAACATAAATGACAAATAATATATTAATTAATAATAATAATAATTAAATTAGTATTTAAATAAATTTATCTATATATTATATATGTATATGAAAAATACTAAATATTGAAAATAGAAAAATATTTTTTGTAAACTAAATTTAATAATAGTATTAATAAATAAAAATGACTAAATATTATCTTAAATATGTTATAAATAAAAATTATGATTTATTTTTTTATTTTAAATTTCATATGTCAAAATTTAATATCATATTTCACATTAATTCAAATGGTACAATGTAATTAATTATAATAATTATATATAATATATATTATATATCTCTTGGAAAAATTTGGCCAAATCACTTCAAAGAGACATTTTTTTAAACTCTGTTAGCCACAACTAACACAGATCAACCCAAAGGGATCTTTTAAAAGCCTGTTAGTCAAGACTAACACAGATCAAGCATCCAATTGGGGCAAAATACTTATAATGAGATCCACCATTAGATTAAACCCTAGAACTCTACCAATTTAATAATATATATATATATTATATATAATATATTATATATATATTATTTACTAAATAATTATATATTTTTACAGTTATTTTATAACTATGGATGTATAATGTTTCTTTCACCAGCCTATACTACTTATCTTTTAGTCCATCAAATTTTATTATTTCATTAGATTTTATTATATATTCATATGTTTGATATATAAAAAAATTCACTTTTGCTAAACTTTTATATATGTAGAGCAGGACTGCGTCAAGTAGCGCTTATTAGTGATTTGGTTTAGTAGTTTACGTCAAATTAATCTTTTAGTCTATCAAATTTTATTATTTCATTAGATTTTATTAATCTGAATTATTGAATATATTCCTATGTTTGATTAAAAAAAAAATCATTTTTGCTAACTTTTATATATATAGAGCAGGGCTGCGTAAAGTAGCGCTTATTAATGATTTGGTTTAGTAGTGTAAGTCAAATTAATTAAACAAAATTGGAGCCACAGATAAAGTTGTTGGCACTTTCTGAAGATTAAGGGGCTGCATTTAAAGTTCTTTGACTTCTTACCCTATCAAAGCACTTGCTTTCGCAATCGACAGGGGCAAATTCTATTTCCAACTCCACTGCATTATAAATGCAGTCTGACATGCAAGGGGAATAGGGATTGCCTTGCTGCTAACATGCCAAAGTCAATTTTGAGAGAAATATAAATGCAAGGCAACCCCTATTCCCCTTGCATGTCAGACTGCATTTATAATGCAGTGGAGTTGGAAATAGGATTTGCCCAATCGACAGTGTGTGGACAGGAACTTCCAACCGATTTTTTTATACATTTCAAATTTACTTTTCTATTTGAAATTAGTTTTAATAACTGCTAAATTAGCTTTTTCACATGCACAAAAAGCCTGCCAAATCGCGTTTAAGGTCCACTATCTCCGAGCCGCCTCTGAAAAGACGTGGCTCTACTGAGCTCCGTGGACCCCATGGGTTTTAAAGTCCCCAACGCCAATGACAGCAACTTCTAACTGATTGCTTTATATATTTAAATTTAGGTAACTGTCAACTTTTTACATGCGCATAAAGCTAGCCAAATCGATGTCCTTTTCATATGATGGTAGCAGATGACAACGGGAAAGGATGGGCGTTGTGGAATTGAGTGTCTCAAGGCTGAGAATGGATTTCCTGGGGAGTCTCGAATCAAATCAGAGTGGTGAGGAAAGTTAAAACAAAAAATATTGCGAGGAAAGTTTAAAAAAATAACATTGTATATATGAGATATATATATATATGAAGGTAGTGTATATCATGATATATATGGAAGTATGGAAGTGTGTATATTTTAATTAATATAATATTGGATTTATTGTTATTGCTGTGTTAATAAGTGTTTTACATTTTAGTATAGGGGTAATGTGTAGATGTGTAGATGTAATATAAGAAAATTTGTAAATATTTTTACATCTCGGTTTAATATGTTAAATTTATTTTAATATGTCTAATTTATAATATGTGAATTAGTAAATATTTACATGTCTATTAAAATTAATATAGAGCTCAAGGGAGATGTTGTAGTTTCCTTAAAAAAATTAAAAGTAATTAAAATAATAAAAATCAAATTTGTTACAGTGTAATTGTGTTTTTATTAATAAAATTAGTATAGTTTTTTAGATTAAAAAAAATCATAAAATAGTCCACTGGGTTTTGCATAGATGGTGATTGGGTGTTCTGTTAAGGCACTCCTTGATGTGAAGTCACTGGTTCAATTCCGGGCCAGGTGGTGATATATTGGACATGATAACGAGTTCCCATTACTAAGTATCTTGCCAATTCGGAGGTCACTGGGTAAAATCTCCTTGATGCCCTTGGGGTTAGGCAAGACCACAGTTGAAAAAAAAGTTAAGATCCATTTTACCTTAATCTAAAATAAAATAATGATTATGTAACAATATTTAAATTTAATTAATTATAAGCACATAAACTTACAATATAAAAATATGTTTAACTTGTTGTCCACTTTGTCATAGATATTATTAACTTGTAAAAAGACTTTGTTACAATACCATGACTCATCAATACAACATGCCCAAAAACTCTCTCTCAATTCATACTCAAATTTTGCAACCAGGTGCCCGAAAACCATCCCTCATTTCACAATCAAAATAATATTTACAATTAACCATATTTTTTACCTTGGATACTCACCCCACTTTACCATGGATATTATTAACCATACTATACCATGGGCCAATACCATGGCTCATCAATATGACATGCCCAAAGTCCATTCAAATTTCACAATCAAAATATTTTATAAATAATATATATTTTTAATTTAATTTTATAACATTTTTGGGACACCAAATTGGTGTATGAGACCCCCTTGTTTGTGGGACAAGGGACCCAAGTCTATGAAGGTATACATACTCTACCCCCTCTAGTTGTGAACCTGTGACATTTTAGGAGGAAACACATGCTCATAATCATTAGACCCGCTTATTGTAATGTCCAGTTATATTATGTTATCTAAACATTTTAAACATTTTAACTCGATCAAAAAAAATATTAATTAAAACGTTTTAACTCAATTTTTACTATGAATTTTTATTATAAATTCTATCCAATCCTGTGAAGTAAACACCATGACTAACTGTAAATAAAAAAGAGTAAGGACAACCAATATAATGTCGATAGCCCTATCACCCTGCATGTGTTCATTATTTATAACCATATGCTTGTTGCATATGCTTCGACATTTACTTCGCAACCTTATCACCCGATCGCGAAAGTAATTTCCTTTCCTTATGTTTTGAGATATAATATAAAGTGTGGCTAGTTGCGTTATGGTATTAATCAACCTTTTCTCTTTTACTCTATTTTGTTGTGCATAAAATTTCTGTTTTAATTAAGTCCCTTTGTGGTTGTGACATCCTCACCGATTTCTGAGCAAAATTCCTTTCCTTTGCCCCCTACTTCTAACATGCAACCTTTTTTGTTTTACTCGGTTTTTTTGTGCGTAAAAAATTTGTTTCAAAGAAGTCCCTCTGTGGTTGCGATATCCTCACCCATTTCTTTCTGAGCCAGAGTCCTCTCCTCTTCCCCCCTAAAAAATTTCTAACATGGTATCAGAGCAGGTTAAACTCTGTTAGTGTAAAAACAAGTGTTTTTACTAGCCGTTAAAATTGTTTTGAGGGAAGATTGTTTTTTAGCATATTTACGAGAAGGTAGAAAAAAAATTTTACACTCAGAAATGGCAACATCAAGCACAAGCTTGACTAATCCTCAAATACCTCAATTTATGATTATTGGGGTGTTACAATGAAGACCATGTTTTCTTCTCAAGACATTTGGGATTTGGTGGAGAATGGTTTTCAAGAACCAGCAGATGCAGTGGCATATAATGCTTTGTCTCAAGTAGAAAGGGATTTGTTAAGGGATAATAGGAAGAAAGATCGAAAAGCCATGTTCTATATTTTCCAAGTAGTTCATGAAAGTATTTTCCTAAGGGTTGCAGTAGCAACGAAGTCCAAGCAAGCATGGGACACCCTCCAGACAATCTACCAAGGAATGGAAAAAGTAAAGACAACAAAATTGCAAATGTTGAGAAGATATTTCGAAACACTTTGTATGAAAGAGTCTCAGAATGTAGACTCGTTTTTTACACATGTAATTGGGTTGGTTACTAAAATCAGGTCTCATGCTGAGACACTTGAGGAAAGGAGAATAGTCAAGAAAATTTTGAGAAGTTTGCCAGCAAGGTTTGATGCCATTGTTGTGGCCATGGAAGAGACAAAGGATCTCTCACATTTCTCAGTGGATGAGCTTCATGCATCACTTATTTCTCATGAACATAGATTGAATAGAGCAACAAGCTCCTCATTGGAGCATGCCTTCAAGACACAAGTTTCATTTGGTCAAGGTCGAGGTAGAGGAATATCATATGCTAGAGGAAGAGGAAGAAGCCCACACAGAGGTGGAAGAAGCAGCCTTTCAAGCACAAGTGGAAGGGGCAACAATCAAAATTCAAGTCAAGGCCCAAGACAAAATCAAGCACAAGGTCAGAGGTATGATAAATCTCAAGTCCAATGTCATTACTGTAAGAAGTATGGTCATTATGCAAATGAATGTAGAAAGAAGAAATATGACATTAGTAATAAAGCAAGTGTAAATTTCACAAAAGAAAATCAGAACCATGATAGCATGTTTTTAGCTTGTAATGTAGCACAAGAAAAACAAAATGATATATGGTATCTAGATTCAGGGTGTAGCAATCACATGTCAAAGAACATTGAAATGTTTTCCAATCTAGATGAAAGTGTGAAATATGAAGTGACATTAGGGACTGATAGCAAAGTCTCTGTCATGGGAAAATGAAGAGTTAATATCCTAACAAAGAAGGGGGAGAAGAAGTACATCTCATATGTTTACTTTGTCCCAAGTTTGAAGCATAACCTCATAATCATTGGACAACTCATGCAAAAGGGCTACAATGTATTATTTGAAAATGATGTGTGCACAATTTTGGATAGGCCTCCAAGCAGACAATTGATTTCAAAGGTTCAGATGGCAAACAATAGAATGTTTCCCCTAAAGATAAGATCATATTTGAAGGAAGAAGGTGCACAAGCACAACTGTCAATGAACTCACGAGAGGATGGAAGAAAAGATGCAGCTATCACACAAGTGAACTATCTAGCAGAGGTCAAAGATGAAAATTGGTTATGGCATTTGAGATTTGGTCATATCAACTTTGGAGGTTTGAATTCGCTGCATAGGAAAGGCATGGTGAAAGGATTGCCACTCATAGAAAAACCAGACAGCCTATGTGAAGGATGTATCTTGGGCAAGCAACATAGAGAGACATTTCCAGCAGGAAAGTCAATACGGGCAAAGGAAACTTTGGAGATTATCCACTCAGATTTATGTGGACCAATGCAAACAACATCAATTGGTGGCAACCACTATTTATTGACCTTCATAGATGACTACACAAGGAAGACATAGGTTTATCTCCTTAAACAGAAAAGTGAAGTGTTTGAGCGCTTTCGCCAATACAAAGCTCTTGTCGAGAAGCAAAGTGGACACTACATCAAAGTCCCCAGGACTAATAGAGGTGGCAAATACATCTCAAATGACTTCCTTCAATTTTGCAGGGAGCATGAAATTCACAAGCAATTTACAACAAGATATACACCTCAGCAAAATTGTGTGGCGGAAAGGAAGAATAAGACCATTATGGAAATGGCAAGGAGTATGTTGAAGGCAAAGCATTTTCCAAATGATGATTGGGCTGAAGCTGCTGCATGTGCAACATATATCTTGAATAGATGTCCAACCAAAAGCATCTAGAACATAGTTTTTGTTTGAACATGTGTTGACTCGATTTGGCTGTCTGAAAATCTTAATGAGTGATCACAATACACATTTCTGAACGAAACCATCAGCGCGCTAACAGAAGAGTTCCAGATGTATCATCAGAAAAGCACACTATATCACCCACAAGCCAATGGGACAGTAGAAGCATTCAACAAAATATTGGAGACTGTGCTAACCAAAGTATGCAACGCATAGCGGGGCGATTGGGACCTGCGCATGCCTGCAGTACTATGGGATTATAGGAAAATGTGCAAGAAACAGACAAGATAGACACCTTTCCAGTTGGTTTATGGCATGGAAGCTGTCATGCCAATGGAGTATATTGTACCTAGTCTACGTCTAGTATCACTCACAGGTATGACGGACCGCAAAGCCCTAGAAGAGAGGCTTGCGCAGTTGGAAGAACTTAAGGAGGAACAGTTCCTAGATGGCTTTCATCAGCAGGTGCAAAAGCAGCGTGAGAAGGCCTAACACAATTGCCATATTAAGTTGCACACCTTCAAGGTAAATGATTTAGTGCTTCTGTATGACAGTAAGTTTGATAAATTCCCGGGAAAGTTCATAATGCATTGGATGGGACCATACGTTGTTAAGGAGGTCACAGATGGAGGCATGGTATAGCTAGTCAAACTAAATGGACAACCTTTCCCAGGCAAAGTGAATGACAACCGCTTGAAGCCCTACACGAGTGGCCCGACTATCTGACTAGCTGGCAAAAGCACAGTCTTCGTGCTCCAAGGATCCAGACAAAGGCGCGGGACTATAAAAAAATGCAGGGGATACAGGCACAGATACAGAGAAGCAGTTCCGACATAGAGGTCTCAGAACAACATATGCAATAGATCCGGCAAGCAGCAGCTCAGTGCGCTACTGACCTTGCCGCAGTTAGAGAATAGTTGGAGGGACTCCGCGCAAAGATCTCCTTGCTGACAAAGTGACTCGAGGGCGAGTCATAATGTTTGTTTTGGGGGCTTGTTGGGCATGGAATCCCCCCAAGGCATGTTTTGGGGCTTAAAGCCCAAGTTTTGACCGAATCTTTTTGTAAAAGCTCTGTGAATTGCGGGCGCAGGGCGCAAAAGTATAATAGAGTCACAAGGTTGTCCACCCTAGTTTTGTAATGTAATGTCGGCTGGATAGACCTACCCATGGTCCGATGTAATGTCGGCTGGATAGACCTACCCATGGTCCGCGGACCATGGGATTGTATAAATAGAGCAAGGCTCTAAGTGTAGAAAAGAACTAAAAGAAGGGAAGCATGAGAATCCTAAGTGATTGAGTGCGCAGACCCCTGCAGCTAAGTGCGCAGGGCAAGTCGAGTCTGTAACCATTGGGAGAATCAATAAAGAGAAGTGTTGCTATAATTCTGTGTATCTTTTCCTGGTTTAATGCATGATCGGATATAATTTGCAAGTATATTGTTTATTTACTACGCGAACCTGTATGAATGTTTTGTATTGCTAATTATAACTTAAGACATTCAAGTAGACGAAGGTAATTTATTAGTAGTAATTTATTTTAAAATTATTGTATTTTATTGGGATGGTGAGTGTGATGGAAGGTTATTATGGATTTTTTTTAGAGTAATAATATGATTTTTTTTGTTTGGGTTTTGGTATTATGTTTAACAATCAAGCCGAAGCCATGGAAAATTTTAGGGGCTAATATTCGCAGGTGAGCTAATTTTCCATGATTTTTCCAAAAAATAGATTCTCAAATTTCAATTTTTTATAAAAATGATTCGCCCATATTTTACAATATAAAATTATTTTACCTTAAAAATCGCCAATATTATATCGAGAGTATATATAAAATCATTATAAATTTGAATAATTTTACAAATACATCAATAAACATTTTATAGTTTGCATATTAGGGACTAATGAGATTCGTCAATGTTTTAAACTTCAAGATAATTTTCCATCCTTAAAATTTTCCCTGGCCGAAGCATATGCATTATGGAAAGGATTAAAAACAATTAAAGATAGTGGTGGTCAATCATCGATTGTGATGGGAGAATATAGTGGTGCTCAATCATTGATTGTGATGAGAGAATCTTAATTTATAGCTTAGTGCCAATAGATAACCCCTTAGCTTTAATAATTGCATGAAGCAAACAAGTAGGGAAGACTAGTCCATGGCCTCAAACCAATTTACTCAGTCAAATCTTCTCAAAGGGAGGAAGAGGATCAAATGGTACATCAACTTGATAAAGAAGTGAAAGTTGTGAATCAAGGCTATGAGCGTCTTAGTACAACTTTGGAAGAAATAGCTAGCTCATATATTTTTTGATAATTATTATGTTTTCTATGGCTATAAGAATTTTAGATGCTATAAAATATATAGTGTTAAAAGAGCCTATTTGGGGATCCCTATTTCCTTAAAAGAGCCAAAGGCATTAGATTGGATGCATATCCTATATAGCATTAATAAAAATGAAACAATAGGGATCTTATTGTTTGCATATAATAATTTGGGTTGTATTGATCAACCTATATATTATCATCCCTCTAGTCCTATCAAGGCTAAACATTACTAGCTCCATTTCGTATTACACAAATAATTGGGATAGAAATTAGAAAAGTCATATGGCAAGGAAGAAACTCTCACCTTTTGAAATGGAATATAGTACATTCCCCCTCAAAAAGGGAGGACTTGTTGATCTAAGATCCTCCCTTGATGAACTTGGATTTAGGAGCTAAAATATTGTGGTGGATTGTCTCATGAAAGCTAGAGTGATGGAAGGAAGTATTACACAAGGCATACTTTATTAGAGGTAGATTTTAAATCTTAGATAATTGCATTCCATAAATGGCCCTTTGATTTGGTATTGATACAAGGCAATTACCTCCATAATATAGGATCACCACTTTTAGTTGCTCAAAAATGGAAAATTGATCCATGTTTGTAATGATAAAATCTTGGGGCTCATGCCTCTCTCCCAATACATTAAGCCTTACACTAATCCCCATGCTAATCATAAAACCCCTTCTTAATCCCTAGATATTGATTGATTACATTTCTATTTGATGAGCGACAACACAAATTTTCCACAGTATAGATTTACTGTCGTGTGTTGATGTTTTGAATCTAAGTGGAGATCGATCATACCGACATGCGTTGATGTTTCGAATGTGAGTGGAGATCCATCTTCAAGACAAAAGATTCTTAGGGTTAGAATCCAGAGAATGAGGTGTCAAGGAGTCAAGTTCAAGAAACCTAAAAACTAAGAAAAAAACTAAGAAAAGATAAATTAATGAGGAATAATTAAATTAAATTGATGGTATAATAATTAAATTAATATTTAACATTAATATATTTTTTTAAGAAAAAATCATATAAATAATAACGAAAATATAAAAAAAATATTTATGTTTTAAACTAAATTATAATATAATAATAATAATTTTAATAAATAAAAATAATTGAATATTATTTTTAAATATTTATTAAAATAAAAATTATGATTTTATTAAAAATAAAAATTATGATTTTATTTTTTTTTAAAATCAATTATATCAAAATCTTATATTCATATTTTCAATTAATTTCAAATGTAACCATTTCTCTTATATATATATAATATAATTTCATCAAAATATAAATATTACTACAATTATTCAAATTTATAGTGTTTGTTTCACCACCCTATGACACTTATCTTTTAGTCTATCAAATTTTATTATTTCATTAGATTAATATATTAAATAAAAAAAATCACTTTTGCTAACTTTTTTATATATATAGAGCAGGACTGCGTCAAGTAGCGCTTATTAGTAGTGTAAGTCAAATTAATCAAACAAAATTGGAGCCACAGATAAAGTTGTTCGGCATTTTCTGAAGATTAAAGGGCTGCGTTTAAAGTTCTTTGATCTTTTACCATGTCAAAGCACGTGCTTCTATACATTTGAAATTTAGTTTTCTATTTGAAATTAGATTTAATAACTGCGAAATTAGATTTTTCACATGCACAGAAGGCCTGCCAAATCGCGTTTAAGGTCCACTATCTCCGAGCCTCTGAAAAGACGTGGCTCTGCTGAGCTCCGTGGACCCCACAGGTTTTCAAGTCCTCCACTATCTTTTTAAAGTCTCGCGTCGTCTCGCGTCTACCTTTTTAAGTCCTCCACTATCTTTTTAAAGTCTTGCGTCTACCCTTTTAGGTCCTCCACTATCTTTTTAAAGTCTCGCGTCTACCTTTTTAAGTCTTCCACCACTTTTTTAGAGTACGTGGAAATATAAATGTGCGTGGAAAAAAAAAATGGAAAGATCAATGAAAGTTGTGAGGTCAGATGGTGCGCACAGGTTTCCATTGACTTTTAGTTAAAAATAGGAAAAAATTATATAAATCTCATTTTTAGGATCTAAAAAGCAGTATCCTCAACCTATGGCAAAGTATCTTATTTTTTTGACAAAATAATACTTAATTCGAATCAATTATAAAAAGATGAAGTGAAAAAAAAAAATAATAAAAATCCATGAAAATATTGAAAAAAAACTAATAAATTATAACCAATTCAATCATAATATTGTTTGGTCTTTTAATTTTGATAAAATAATTTAGATTTTAATTAAGGTTCGAGGGTTTTTATAGTAAATTTTTTATTATACAATTATTTAATGAATATTGTTTTTTAAATTTTATAGTTAAAAAATGAGAGATATTATAAATTTTAAATAAACTTTTGTAATTAAAAATTTAAAAAATAATAATAATGTTTAGAAGTATAATATATTGCTTTATATATTCAAAGTTGGAAAATAAGGCAAGGCGTGCGATGTTATGAGGTCGGTGGATAATGTGATGTACTCGGTAAATGAAATGATTTTGATGAAGTTGACGAGGGTGAGCTAGCTTAACAGATCGAGAGAGAATAACAACTTTAATTCATTTTCGTTAAGAGATCCAGAAAGAATAACCACCTTAACTCAGTTTTATATTTTTATAGATGTACATTATTTTAATGAAATATAATTTTTTATTTTAATAAAAAATAAATATTACTAAATATTTATGCAGTCTGTATACATTACTGGATTTAAATTTCTTCACTCCCATAATTACACCACAGAATTTGCGACAAGGATTGTCATTTGTAATTTATTTTAATGTCTTATGCATTGGATGGTTATTGACAACCCATTTTAACATTTAGCAAAGAACCTGCTTGCGTTATCGATGTCCTTTTCATATGATGGTAGCAGATGACAACGGGAAAGTATTGGGCGTTGTGGAATTGAGTGTCTCAAGGCTGGGAATGGATTTCCTGGGGAGTCTCGAATCAAATCAGAGTGGTGAGGAAAGTTAAAACAAACAATATTGCGAGGAAAGTTTAAAAAAATAATATTGTATATATGAGAAAGTTTGTAAATATTTTTATATTTTGGCTTAATATGTTGAATTTATTTTAATGTCTATTTTATAATATGTGAATTAACAAATATTTACATGTCTGTGAAAATTAATATAGAGTTCAAAAGAGATGTTGTAGTTTTCTTAAAAAATTATAAGTAATCAAAATAATAAAAATCAAATTTGTTAGTGTAATTGTGTTTTTATTAATAAAATTAAGAATAGTTTTTTAGATTAAAAAAACTCATAAAATAGTCCACTGGGTTTTGGATAGATGGTGATTGGGTGTGCTGTTAAAGCACTCCTTGATGTGAAGTCACTGGTTCAATTCCCCACCAGGTGGTGATATATTGGACATGATAACGAGTTCCCATTACTAAGTATCTTGCCAATTTGGAGGTCACTGGGTCAAATCTCCTTGATGCCCTTGGGGTTAGGCAAGAACACAGTGGAAAAAAAAATGTTAAGATCCATTTTACCTTAATCTAAAATAAAATGATGATTATGTAACAATATTTAAATTTAATTAATTATAAGCACATAAACTTACAATGCAAAAATATGTGTTAAGATCCATTTTACCTTAATCTAAAATAAAATAATGATTATGTAACAATATTTAAATTTAATTAATTATAAGCACATAAACTTACAATGTAAAAATATGTTTAACCTATCGTCCACTTTGTCATAGATATTAGTAACTTGTAAAAAGACTTTGTTACAATACCATGGCTCATCAATACAACATGCCCAAAACTCTTTCTCATTTCATACTCAAATTTTGTAACCAGCCGGAAAACCATCCCTCATTTCACAATCAAAATAATATTTACAATTAACCATATTTTTGACCTTGGATACTCACCCCACTTTACCATGGATATTATTAACCATACCATACCATGGACCAATACCATGGCTCATCAATACCACATGCCCAAAATCCATTCAAATTTCACAATCAAACTATTTTATAAATAATAAAAAAATTTAATTTAATTTTATAACATTTTTGAGACACAAATTGATGTATGGGACCCCCTTCTTTGTGGGACAAGGGACCCAAGTCTATGAAGGTATACATACTCTACCCCCTCTAGTTGTGAACCTGTGACATTTTAGAAGGAAACACATGTTCATAATCATTAGACCCGCTTATTGTAATGTCCAATTATATTATGTTATCTAAACATTTTAAACATTTTAACTCCATCAAAAAAATTTATTAATTAAAAATTTTAACTCAATTTTTACTCTAAATTTTTATTATGAGTTCTATCCAATCCCGTCAAGTAAACACCATGACTAACTATAAACAAAAAAGAGTAAGGACAACCAATATAATGTCGATAACTCTATCACCCTGCATGTGTTCATTGTTTATAACCATATGCGTGTTGCATATGCTTCGACGTGGTAGAGAATTAGGCAACTTGCTTAAATTTTATTTAATTTATTTATCTGAGATCATCTATGATACAGTGCGTACCTCATTAGGTGTGTTGACACCTAGTTGTTGAAAATTCAAATCACAAACTGTTTTAACGGCACGTGGAAAAAATTAGAAACTAAATATTTGATTAGGAACAAACTCTCGATTATCGCCAGAGTTGATTAAAAGGGAGAGCAACATGTGCTCTAACTCAACCTTAGATCCATTAACCAATATTCAGATATTCTGATTATTCAACAATTATTAGTTTGTTGTTTCATCGTGAGTAGCCTAGATCAGGGGGCCAAGATGTGCCTCATGTTATGATCTAGTAGGATTAGCCTTAGCCGCAATGTTGACTATTCCGCAACACAGCAAAAAGTTTAATGTCAAATTTGTATGTTGAGATAAATATGGATGTAAAAGTCATTTGTAATGTTGGACAAGTTAGACCGCGAGCTTTTGAGGTAGTGAGGAGAAACTCGTGGAGGAAATATTGGTGGGCGCGTAAAAATCAGTTTTAGACATTTACTTCGCAACCTTATCACCCGATCGTGAATGTAATTTCCTTTCCTTATGTTTTGACATATAATATAAAGTGTGGCTAGTTGTGTTATGGTATTAATCAACTTTTTCTCTTTTACTTTGTTTTGTTGTGCATAAAATTTATGTTTTAATTAAGTCCCTTTGTGGTTACTATATCCTCACCAATTTCTGAGCCAAAGTCCTCTCCTTTGCCCCCTGCTTCTAACATGCAACCTTTTTTGTTTTACTCGGTTTTGTTGTGCATACAAAATTTGTTTCAAATAAGTCCCTCTGTGGTTGCTATATCCTCACCCATTTCTTTCTAAGCCAGAGTCCTCTCCTCTTCCCCCCTAAAAATTTTCTAACATGGTATCAGAGTGGGTTAAACTTAGTGTAAAAACAAGTGTTTTTACTAGCGGTTAAAATTGTTTTGAGAGAAAATTGTTTTTTAGCATATTTACTAGTAGGTAGAAAGTTTTTTTTACACTCAGAAATGGCAACATCAAGCACAAGCTTGACTAATCCTCAAATACCTCAATTTAATGGCAAAAATTATGATTATTGGGCTACTACAATGAAGACCATGTTTTCTTCTCAAGACATTTGGGATTTGGTGGAGAATGGTTTTCAAGAACCAACAAATGCAGTAGCATATAATGCTTTTTCTCAAGTAAAAAGGGATTTGTTAAGGGACAACAGGAAGAAGGATCTAAAAGCCATGTTCTATATTTTCCAAGTAGTTCATGAAAGTATTTTCCCAAGGGTTGCAATAGCAACGAAGTCCAAGCAAGCATGGGACACCCTCCAGACAACCTACCAAGGAATGGAAAAAGTAAAGACAACAAAATTGCAAATGTTGAGAAGATATTTTGAAACACTTTGTATGAAAGAGTCTCATAATGTAGAGTCATTTTTTACACATGTAATTGGGTTGGTTACTCAAATCAAGTCTCATGCTGAGACACTTGAGGAAAGGATAATAGTCAAGAAAATTTTGAGAAGTTTGCTAGCAAGGTTTGATGCCATTGTTGTGGCCATGGAAGAGACAAAGGATCTATCACATTTCTCAGTGGATAAGCTTCATGCATCATTGATTTCTCATGAACATAGACTGAATAGAGCAACAAGCTCCGCATTGGAGCATGCCTTCAAGACACAAGTTTCATTTGGTCAAGGTCGAGATAGAGGAATATCATATGCTAGAGGAAGAGGAAGAAGCCCACACAGAGGTGGAAGAAGCAGCCTTTCAAGCACAAGTGGAAGGGGCAGCAATCAAAATTCAAGTCAATGCCCAAGACAAAATCAAGCACAAGGTCAGAGGTATGATAAATCTCAAGTCCAATGTCATCACTGTAAGAAGTATGGTCATTATGCAAATGAATGTAGAAAGAAGAAATATGACATTAGTAATAAACCAAGTGTAAATTTCACAAAAGAAAATAAGAACCATGATAGCATGATTTTAGCTTGTAATGTAGCACAAGAAAAACAAAGTGATATATGGTATCTAGATTCAGGGTGTAGCAATCACATGTCAGAGAACATTGAAATGTTTTCCAATCTAGATGAAAGTGTGAAATATGAAGTGACATTAGGGACTGATAGCAAAGTCTCTGTCATGGGAAAAGGAAGAGTTAATATCCTAACAAAGAAGGGGGAGAAGAAGTACATCTCAGATGTTTACTTTGTCCCTGGTTTGAAGCATAACCTCATAAGCATTGGACAACTCATGCAAAAGGGCTACAATGTATTCTTCGAAAATGATGTGTGCACAATTTTGGATAGGCCTCCAGGCAGACAATTGATTGCAAAAGTTCAGATGGCAAAAAATATAATGTTTCCCCTAAAGATAAGATCAGATTTGAAGGAAGAAGGTGCACAAGCACAACTCTCAATGAACTCACAAGAGGATGGAAGAAAAAATGCAACTATCACACAAGTGAACTATCAAGTAAAGGTCAAAGATGAAAAATGGTTATGGCATTTGAGATTTGGTCATATCAACTTTGGAGGTTTGAATTTTCTGCATAGGAAAGGCATGGTGAAATGATTGCCACTCATAGAAAAACCGGACAACCTATGTGAAGGATGTATCTTGGGCAAGCAACATAGAGAGACATTTCCAGTAGGAAAGTCAATACGGGCAAAGGCACCTTTGGAGATTGTCCACTCAGATTTATGTGGACCAATGCAGACACCATCAATTGGTGGCAACCACTATTTATTGACCTTCATAAATGACTACACAAGGAAGACGTAGGTCTATCTCCTTAAATAGAAAAGTGAAGTGTTTGAGCGCTTTCGCCAATACAAAGCTCTTGTCGAGAAGCAAAGTGGACAGTACATCAAAGTCCTCACGACTGATAGAGGTGGCGAATACATCTCAAATGACTTCCTTCGATTTTGCTGGGAGCATGCAATTCACAAGCAATTTACAACAAGATATACACCTCATCAAAATTGTGTGGCGGAAAGGAAGAATAGCACCATTATGGAAATGGCAAGGAGTATTTTGAAGGCAAAGCATTTTCCAAATGATGATTGGATTGAAGCTGCCGCATGTGCAGCATATATCTTGAATAAATTTCCAACCAAAAGCGTCTAGAACATAGTTCTTGAAGATGCATGGAGTGGAAGAAAGCATAATGTCACTCACATGAAAGTCTTTGGATGTGTGGCATATGCACATGTCTCGGATGAGTTGAGGAAGAAGTTGGACAACAAGGGGGAGACATGTATATTTGTTGGATACAGTGATGAATCCAAAGCATACAAACTCTACAATCCATCAACCAAGAAGGTCATAATCAACAGAGATGTGCAGTTCATATAAGAGGAAGCATGGGATGGAAGTTTAGAGAAGACAGACAATGTGAAAGCATGTATACCACATGAGGACAAAGAGGAATTGACAGCAGCAAAAAATTCATCAACAGTGACTCCCTTTACTCCTATTCAAGTGCAACAAAGCAGACAACAAGGAACACCATCAACAAATAATAGGATAGTGTCACGTAGTCAAGCAAGTGCTTCTCCAAGCACGCCACAATGCGAAACACCAAGTGACATGTTAAGCCCATCTTTAGCAAGCACAAGAAGACCAAAATTCAGAAATTTAAATGAGATCTATGAGCAATATGAAGTTGACAGTAGTGCTGTCTGAATTCCTTATCTGCGTTATTTTGTCATGTAGATGACCCAATCCATTTTGAAGATGTAGTCAAAGAAGAAAAATGGGTTGCGGAAATGGAGGAAGAAATAGAAGCAATAGAAAAGAATGACACATGGGAGTTAGTGAACCTTCCGAAAGGAAAACATGTCATTGGAGTGAAGTGGGTCTACAAGACCAAGGGAAATGTTGACGATAAGATTGAAAGGCACAAAGCAAGGCTAGTTGTCAGAGGATACAAGCAGCAACATGGAAGAGATTATGCAGAGAAGTTCGCACCAGTCGCAAGGATGGAGATAGTGCATATAGTTGTGGTGATTGTCGCACAACATAAATGGAAAGTGTATCAAATGGACGTAAAATCAGCATTCTTGAATGGAGTGCTGAAAGAGGAAGTGTATGTTGCGCAACCGCCTGGTTATGAGGTAGAAGGCCAAGAAGACAAAGTGTATCAGTTGAGGAAATCTCTTTATGGGCTGAAGCAAGCACCATGTGCATGGTACAACAGGATAGATTCCTACTTGTTGGACAATGGTTCGACAAATGTGATGGTGAGCCTACTCTCTACATCAAAGAGATCAATGGTAAGATTCTTATTGTCGTCTTATATGTATATGATTTGTTTTTTACAAGCAATGATGATTTCCTCATCACTGATTTCAAAGAAGTCATGAAGAGTGACTTTGAAATGACTGACTTGGGGTTGTTAAGATATTTTTTGGGCATAGAAATGAAGCAAACAAAAAATGGAAATTTTATCTCTTAAGAAAAGTATGTGGCAGAAATTTTGGAGAGGTTTAAGATGCAGAACAACAAGCCTGCACCAACTCCAACTGTCATGGGGTTGAAGTTGAGCAAATAAGATTGCAGCAACAATGTCAATCCAACATTATACAAAAGCATGATAGGCAGCTTGATATATTTGGCCGCCACTAGGCAGGATATAATGTATCCAGCGAGTTTGGTGTTGGGGCTCATGGAGACACCCAAGGAGACACATTGGTAAGAAGTGAAAATAATTCTAAGATATGTCAATAGAAAAAAATAGTATGGTGTTTTGTACACCGCAATAGATGATTTCAGGCTGATTGGTTACACTGAAAGTGATTGGGCAGGAAGTGTCAATGATAGAAAGAGCACGTCATGATATGTTTTTCATTTGGGTTCCGGAGCCATTTCATGGGCCTCCAAGAAGCAGCCAATAACGTCATTTTCAACAATAGAAGCTGAATATGTTGCCGTAAAAGCAACAACTTGTCACACAATTTGGATGAGAAGGATGTTGAGGGATCTTCACCATGACCAAGAGGGAACGACGACTATTTTCTGTGACAACACATCCACAATTGAATTATCAAAGAATTTTGTCTTTCACAAGAGGACCAAGCATATTGATGCTAAATATCATTTTATTAGAGAATTGATAAACAATGATGAAATTGTGTTGCAGCACTGCAGGTCATAGGAACAATTCGTTGATATTTTCACAAAGCCATTGGCACATGAAAGTTTTGTTTATCTCAGAGATTGTTTGGGAATTGTCAATGGCGACAATTGTGATTAAGGGGGAGTGTTGGAAATATTAATCCCAACCATTGCCTTAAACACACTGACAAACACCATGCTTTCCCACTCATGCTTTCCCACTCAACTACTATAGACTTGCGATTTTGTTTGCATGTGAAAGGACTGAAGTCAGAGCAGAAGTACAACGCTGACCATTTCACAACACAACAAAGAGTTTAAGGCATTTAATGAAGTTTGTTAAATAAATATGGGCAAGCATTCACTCTGCCACTATTGCCCATACTCCACAACACCTGCAAGTTCAGACAACCAATTACTATGTAAAATCGCCATGTTGTGTATTAATTATTTGCTTTGTCATGTATTAATTTCAAATTTGTATTTTGAGATAAACATAGATGTAAAAGTAATTTGTAATGTTGGGCAAGTTATAGAGCGAGAGTCTTTGAGGTGGTGAGGAGAAAATCGTGGAGGAAATATTGGTGGGCACGTGAAAACCAATTTTACAGAGTTTTACAGATATTTACTCCGCAACCCAGTGATGCTTAAATCCCAGTAAGTCTTTTGTGTTTTCACTTGGAGCTGCAAAGTCTATTTATCAAGCGAATGTAATTTCCTTATGTTTTGACATATAATATAAAGTGTGGCTAGTTGCTTTATGGTATTAATCTTTCACAAGTAGATTTACCACGACCTTTTTTGTTTTACTCTGTTTTGTTGTGCATAAAATTTATATTTTAATTAAGTCCCTGTGTGGTTTCGAGGTTGCGATATCCTCGCCGCAACTGAAGTTGACCTTGCAACAACTGATTTCTGAGCCAGACTCCTCTCCTTTGCCCCCCGTAAAAAATTTCTAACATATGCCTCTTGTATATCCGATATCTAGAACCCAATTTGCAATTTCACTAATTATTAACAGTGTTTTCATGTGTTAATATATGTCTATTATGTACATATACTCTGGAATATTCTTTATGTATGTTCGACTTCAAGAACACAATCTACAATTTCACTAGTTATTTCCACATTCAAGAGACAACCTCATTCCCCTACAATTTCCCTTTTTGTAGTGGCAATTTATTCTTGAATTGGTTATGGTATATGGGAACAAAATAGCTAGCTTAGTGTAATATCCCTAACCCGAAATACTCCTCAAACCCCAGCAAAATGTCCAACCAAATATGTGCAAATGATATAATAACTCATAAGTGATAAAATAACAGTGGAACATCATATAATAATGTAAACTGGAAATATAAGCAGATACACAAGAAATGCAGCGAGAAATGCTAAGCTATTTTATTATACTGAGCAATAAATGAGTACAAGAGGTGATTAGACATATGGCACCTCGACTTGCACAAGGCAAGTGAAGAAATACTCTCAGAATGACAAGAATGGCCTCTCTGCGTGGATGTTGCTACTAGAAAACAAATGATGATTTGGGGCTGCTGCCCTCCTCGAAAAAAGCTAAAACTCTGGATTTGAGCTCTACTCAAGAAACCCAGAAAAACTCAGAAATATTTCCTAGAATGGCCTCACACTGATCTGCGTCCCAGTTGCTGGGAAACTGCCATGCTACTGTTGTTGTTGGAAATCAAATGAGGATTTGGGGCTGCTCCCCTCCTCGGAAAAGGCTGAAATTCTAGAATCAGACTCTAACAAAAAAACCCAAAAAAACCCAGAAAGCTTTTCTGAAATGTTCGACCCCCGAAAATCACCCCCTTGGGGTTTTGCGCAGTTCCTCAAAGATGCTGATGAAACTGCTGCTGAAATGCTGATGGAACTGCTGCTGAAATGCAGATGAATCTACTATAAGAATGCTAATGGAAATACCTTGCCCAAGCAAGCACTCGAAGTCCCCCGGGGCTAAGGGTGAGATCTCCGAACGGAGACACTCAATGCACTAAACAATGCTGCAGACTAGCTAAACAGTCAACGTGCTCTAAGTCGAAATGACTATCACAAATGCTCATAACTAGAATGATCAAAATGAGGGGGCTCCTTGCTCTTTTATAGCCTTTGTCTCTCTTAATCCCAAGGCTCACCTCCTCCTGTGTGATTCCCCTCTTGCCACGTGTTCCTTTCCTCCTGCGCAGTTCCTCCATGTGTCTGCGTGGTCTCCATTTCTGCGTCCCCTTTTGCCCCCCTTGGCTCCCCTTTAAGTCACAACGTTGTGCTACTAGGAAGTGACTTTTTATTCTAAAAGTGAGTTATGTCCCCCTTCCTCACTTTTTATTTACAAATAACTATAGAAGGCAAAAATCGAACAAAATCAAATATTCCAATTAGCCATGGCTAATTAGGAATATTATAGTCTCCCCCGGAAAAATGTTGCTTGTCCTCAAGCAACTGAAGTGATGGATGCTGTAAGATCTGCTCACTCTCCCAAGTGGCATCCTCATCCAACAAATTCTTCCACCTCACCAAGAATTCCCGGATCGTCCTGCTCCACAACTGCCTCTCCCTGGTATCAATGATAGCCTCCGGTTACAATACCAAATGCCCCTCATCATCCATGGGTGGTAGCTCATCTGTCATTGTCACCTGCTGCCCCAATGCGTTCTTCAGGCATGATACATGAAAAATGTTATGAATCTTCTTGCCCTGGGGCAGCTCCAACTCATATGCAACCTGTCAAATCTTGTGTATCACCCTGTATGGCCCATAAAGCGAGGCTTGAGCTTCTCAGCCCCCTTCTGCTTAAGTGACGACTATCGGTATGGTTGTAATCGTAGGTAGACCATGTCCCCTACCTCAAACAGTCTCTCCACCCGACCCCTGTCGGCATACAGCTTCTGCTCGTTTTGCGCTGTAACCATGTTATCCTTGAGAGCTCAGAGGATATCCTGACTCTCTTGGATCCAAATCTTGGCTCTAGGAGTCTTGCTATCACCAAACATCATGTCAGCAAAAGAGAAAGGATGATACCCATATAAGGCATAGAATGGTGACATACCAATGGACACGTGATGTGAAGTATTGTAGCAGTACTCCCCCAGATGCAACCACTTCAGCCATGCTCGTTGTTGCCCACTGACATAGTTACGCAAGTAGCCCTCCAACCACTTGTTAACTATCTCTGTCTACCCATCCGTCTGTGAGTGATAACTGGTACTCGGTGTCAACTTCGTCCCCACCAACCGGAAAAGCTCATGCCAAAACCCACTCATGAAACGGCTATCCCTGTCACTAACGATGGTCTTAGGAAGACCATGTAGCCTGAAGATTTCCCTAAAGAACAGCTCGGCCACCTGTGCTGTTGTATAGTGTGCGGATATGGAAAAGAAATGTGTGTACTTCGTCAGTCGATCAACGATGACAAAAATACAATCCTTGCCCTGTACCATGGGCAACCCTGTGATGAAATCCATCGAAATACTCTCCCATTTACCCTCCAGAATGGGAAGAGGCTGCAATAATCCTGCGGAATGGCTCATCTCTCCCTTGTTCCTATGGCAAACATCGCACTCGGGGATGTGTTGGAGTACGTCCTCCTTGAGGCCCTTCCATGAGAACCTCTCCCTAATGGCCCTATAGGTTTTGGTAAAACCCTGACGTCCTGCCAATGGGGAATCATGTGATGCCTGGAGTATCTTCTTCTTGAGCTGAGACCCCTCAGTCAAGAAGATCTGGTCCCTGTAGTGGGTGATCTCATCGACCACCCTGTACTTGTCATCTGCCACCTTCCCATCCAAAACCTCACATGCAAATTTGTCCTTGGAATACTCTACTAAGAGTCGAGCCCTCTAATCTGTATCCAAGCTCATAAGAGATGACATGGCTGGCCTACGTGAAAGGGCATATGCTACCACGTTGTTCTTACCTTTGACATACTCAATTTCAAAGTCATATGCTTGGATCTTACTGATCCACTTCTGTTGCCTCTCCTATAGCTGCTTCTGCTCCAAAAATAACTTGAGGCTATTATGATCAGTCCTCACCCTGAACCTGTTGCCTACCAAATATTGCCGGTACTTAGCCAATGCATGCATGATGGCAGCATCTCCTTGTCGTATATGGAATACAACCTCTCGTGCGAAAGGATCTTCCAGCTCTCAAATGCTATAGGGTGACCCCCTTGCATCAATACTGTGCCGATCCCCTCTCCTGACGCATCACACTCCAAAACAAATGGCTGCGTGAAATCTGGCAATGTAAGTAACTCCTGGATAGCCGGCTCAATCTCATCTCGGTAGGCCTTGGGGTGCCTAGAGGGGTTGGTAATCACAACCTGTATGCCCGGCTCAAGCTCGATGGTGTGCTTAAACCCCCGATCTGGTGGCTGTCCTGGTGGAATCTCCCCAAACACTATGGCATACCGATCAAGGATAGACTGTATCTCTGGGTATACCGTCTGCCCTGTAGTTCCTGCCTCTGATGCATGCAACTCTGTTGCCCACTCTATGTCTCCCTTTTGGAAGATTGCCTCCATCCGATGAGCCGAGATAGTCTGAGGCGGATATGTGTGTTGTCCCCGTATCTTCTCATGCCTCCCTGTCTTCTCATCATCCCACTCCATCTCCAGCGTCTTCCAATCTGTCGTGGCCTTCCCTAGAGTGATAAGCCATTGAACACCTAGTATCATGTTGGTGTCCGGAATATCGACCACGAAGAAGTGGTCAGTCAATGCGTAGGTGCTCATCGTCACTGAAAGCTCTGGAACATAATGAGCACACGTCATGGTCTGATCTCTTGGGACCAAGACTGAAAACCCATCGAAGCTCTCTGTCTGTATAACTCTCCGGTCAACCATCTGGGCATCGATGAATTTGTGGGTTGCCCCACTGTCAACCAAAACTAATACGTGCTGGCCACGTACTGTCCCTCGTACGTGTAGCGTCAAATACTTGGGAACTCCCCGCAACACTGCAAGGGCCCCTCTAGTGGGTGCAAAATATGCACCACCTACTACTGGTGGTGGATGTGGCAAAGGTCCCTGTATGGCATGGCTCTCTCCTGCCTCCACATCCTCCTCACCATCCTCTTCTCCACTGCTCTCGAAGAAGACCTCAATAAAATGTGCTTTACCAGCAGCACATCTATGTCCTGGTGCCCATGGCTCCTGACAAGTGAAGCATAACTGCTTCTTCTTCAGCTCCCTCTTGGCATCATTGTCAAGTTGTACTCATCTTGGATTCCTCTTTGGAGGTGGAATCCTCACATCCTTCCCCTTAGACTGGAAAGTCTGTCTCTGGGGGTAAGGTGTCCGGGTCCTGGGTAAGACATCCTGTAAGTCCCGGGTCCTCCTGATAGCATCCTGGAGTGTGGCTGGTTTAGTGGATCAGACTAAACCCTGAAATGGCTCTGCTAACCCCTCAACATACATATATATCCTTCGTGTCATGGATAGGTCTAGCACCATCACGGAGACCCTCAAGAAATCTGCAATGTAGGTCTCTGGGCTCCTTGTCTATTTGAGCCTCGTCAGCTCAACGAAATGCTGCTCTGGATCCCTCCAATCAAATCACTCCATCAGTCTCCTGGTAAACTCGGCATATGTCATCACTGTGGAGTGCCCCAGTGTAACCATCCCATGAAACCACCAATCCTAGGCCTCTCCATCCAAATGCAACGTTTCCACCTTGATAGCCTCTGCCTCCAACATTTGGTTAAGCTGGAAATAAATGTCCAGCTTCTCCACCCAAGACTTTGCCAAACTGTTTGATGAGCCATCAAACGTAGGCAAGTGGAATCTGCTCGTTGCACGGTGGGTGTCGCCATCATGGTAATGCTAGTACCCTCTATGATGATTGCGGGGTCTGCTATCCCATTGGAGCTGAACAAAATCTTTGAATGAGAGGGCTTCCCTGAACTCTTGCCCATAGGCCTGGTACTCTACAAAATAATCGCCCATATGCCCGGGCTCTGCCTCCTGCTAGGTTGCGGCCCCCGTGTCTGCTCCTAAGAAGGTGGGCATGGTAGAGCGTGTAGGGGCATGTGAGGCCCCCTGCCGCGCAGTATCACGCTGATCTGGCAAGTGATGGGATGCACCTAATCCCTCACCAATATGAAAAACTCGTGGGCTCTCCCGTTGTCTGGCCTCTACTATCGTGAACCTCTGCCCCATCACCTCAATCTCTTCTTGTATAAACTGTCATTCAGTATAATCGTATCAACCCTTGAGGTTATCATATGCCTCTTCCAATGTCGTGAACTTATCTCGAAATTCGACATTCTTGGCTTCTAACGAAGTCATCTTCGAAGAAAATTCCTCCATTATGTCTAATAACCTGTCCATAAAAATTGTTACGACATCCCTACTAGATTCACCTGTTACCTGAGGTTCTTCTACGTTGTTTTCCATCAATTTTGCTTTTGATCTTATCAAGACCATACACTAATTCGTTCAACTTCGACCCTGCAACTTGTCCCTGTCGAACTTCTTCAACTTCAATCAAAGCCCTACGGAAAGTGGGCTATAATACCAACTATCATGAAGTGGAAGATGTATCTCTGCTTCAAATCTTCAATCAAGCTCGACTCGCCTTGAATCAGCCTCTGATACCAACTATCACGCCTCTATCCTGGTGGTAGTCTTTCAACCACACATAGGCAGGTGCGGCACCACCATACTTTTTCTTTTCACTAATACTTGAGTGTATGAGATATGCCTAACCAAAAACTTAACCAATTATTACTTCAAGTGTTATTATCACAACATAAATAAACTCTTCAATTAACCATTCATCAATATAAATGCATAATAGAAATCATCAACACATCATCATAAGTGGGAGGAGAAAATCCTAGAAGTTAGAGTATGCCCGATATATATATATATATATATTATATATATATATAATATATATATATATATATATATATATATATATTCGTAATTCACTAACATAAATTATACAATTTGGTGTTTCCAACAAGCCTTGGCCTACACACCTTTATTTTACAAAATCATGCTTGCAAATTCTCTAAGTCATGCCACCGTGCACGCTTACCCAAATTGCATAACTCCCTCGACACTATTGTACCAACCATTCACCATTTTTGGTTCACCCGCACCTTCATCACTCATTTCTGCAACCTACCTGCACCACACACCTCTTAGTATTCTGTCGCACCTTCATTCAGGCCTGAATGGTTCTCGGCCCGCCTGTTATAACTTTTGGCACCTTGCGCCTGTCGTTCACCCGAATGTTGCTACTCGATAGCATGGGAGTTTTTTGCTCGCAGGTACTCCTTAACGACGTCGGGTCGCAGCCTGTCCGTGCCCAAACAACTCTAACACCGACTCGGTGTTCGACTCGACCACTGTAATATGTTGCAGCAATCTACTTGCCTGCAATGCGGCTACCTGTAAGGTGTTTCAACTCGATCCAAAGAAACCCCGAATGTCTACCTCACTAACTTTGGTCCTGCACCCTCGCACTTCTGCATGTAACTTTGACTTGCTCGCCCTCTTTTCTCACTGATGGTTGGAATGACCATCATTTACTCCAATATATATGTGTGCTACCATGTGGCAACACCAAGGGTCGCGACCTTTCATGGTCGATCCATCCTCCATGTACACATCGGCTTGCCCATATATATGTATGTTGGCCCAACTTGTATAATTATATATCGTTACCCAATCGCATGTGTATCGCTGCCACTCAGGTCGACGTAGCCACCCGCTCGCCTGATCTGCATACTTCGGTTTCACACACTCCATCGCTCGCCCATGTGCGCCTTGCTCAGGCATGTGCCCGCTCGAACGCCCAACTCGGGTCACCTGGCGTGCCTACCCGTCACACGCTCCCATCTCACATCTGAAATTCCACCTCCAAGTCGCCTTTAATCGAATGCAGGCGCTCGTCAACTCGAGGCCTTGATACATATGACATCATGTAATTGGCACTAGTAAACTACTAATGATTTAAAAATATTGCATAGAGTTATGAATTTGAAATGTTTCATTTAAGAATCAAAACTTAGGATGTCCATGTCCAATACTTTCCAAGAAATACTCAAACTCACAATATTCACCACTAAGCTATAACCCATCTGCACCATTTAAGGAATAGATCTAAGGGTTTAGTGGTTGTGGATTTTTCTTGACCTCGTCTTTAAATGATTAACTTATTTGGGAGGCCAGGATTTCTATAAAACCTCAAATAATTAACATTCAAACATACACAATAAAATCTCAGAGAATTTTGGTTAAAATTTATAAAACCCTTCAAAAAATTAAAATTAAATAATTTTTTTAGTTACATTATATTACTCAGTGGTTTTTTTATGTGAAAGAGAAATGGTGGCGCCTTCTTATAACACATTAATAATCAATTTATTTAATAAGTTCACATTCTTATATTAACATTACGTTATCATATAAATTTGAACTGATATTAATATTATCAGTAGCATAGATCCATATTAAATATGGATTTAACATGAGCTGAGAGGGATCAAATTTCTTCACGTGCAAACTTCTTTAAAGCGTTTAATACAATGTGTAATTTTTTATTGTTTAAATTGTATTTTTGAATGCTATATAGAGTATATAGAGGACCAAATAAACATTTTAACCATAAAAAAATTATTTTTCCAAGGGTATATACATAATTGTTTTTGAATGATATATAATTTGTACACAATTGACATTAAAATATTTTACATAACATGTACGAAGAGACATTTTATCATTATAAATTAGTTAACACAGATCTTAAATAGTTTATTTAGAACTCCTATTGAAATATTTTTGAAAAGTATACGATTTAAACATCTTTTTACTTCTAATTACTTTACAACATATTCATTTATTTTTATTATAACATACATTATTTTTCTATTTAGAAAATGTGTCAATTGAAAAGATAGACAGACAGACAAATTTACACATCCCCTTCATACTGGGTTGTAGAATGAACCTCTCGGCTCAATAACATATCGAAGATTCAAATGGGTTGTAGAATGAACCTCTCGGCTCAATGACATATCAAAAATTCAAATTATTGCACATTCAAACATCAAATTCTTGAATATTTCATATTAAAATAAAACACACAAAATTCAAATCATTAGTGTGACCTTTATCATAACACATTCAAAAGTAAATTGTTTTATAAGTTAATATTATTAATGTTAACCTAAATAACAATTAATAAGTTTATAGTATTGATGTTAATTGAAGAACATAATGTAACATAATGTAATGTGAGCGATGTCCTTTTAAGTTATCGAGAAAATGATCAAAGCCTTATTCCACGTGACATGACATGCTTTCAATAAAGAGAAAATCATATGCATAAAAAGCCCTTAGTCATCATTCTCATGCTTCCAAGTTGCGAAGTTCCTTTCAAACCTTACTTTCACAAATCATATGCATAAGAAGTCCTTAGTCATCATTCTCATGCTTCCAAGTTGCAAAGTTCCTTTCAAACCTTACTTTCACACTACATGTCGAGTCTTAATTACAATCAAAGGACTTCCCCTTGGATTTATTTGTTAGAAAGCAAGTACAAAAAGTGTAATTATATTTGAGTATTATTTTCAAATATGTTTTAGTATGCTATTTTTAATGGAGTTGTCTATAATGCAACTTTTTGGAGATTCCGGTGACAGAATCCAGCAGAAGAAATGAGGTTAAATCTTGATTTTTAGCAGTTAAAATGGTTTTTTAACTGCATATTTCGATTCAGCGCTCTGAAAAACCCCTGGGAACCATTGATTGTGCAGAAACTAGCTATCAAACATGGGATTCCAATTAATTGCTGCGGGATTTTGACCGGAAAAATCCGCCAGAAAAGCTTTCAAAAAGTCGCGTTATAGACTACTGCATTTTTAATTTTGTATATATTTTTAAATATAAATTTATTAATAAAAAATATCAATTTGATAATACAATATATAAAAAAAAATAATTAAATCTCTTTTAATATAATGATAGTTTAACAAATTTTAATAGTGAATTATTGATCAAAATCATAATTAATAGAAAAAAATTAATTTAAATTTAAATTGGTAAAATTATTTTATTATTAGTGATAGTTTTATCATTCAATATATCTTATAAATATATATATATATTAATATATAAATAAAAGATAATAATAAAATAATTTTAATTTAATATGCATCAATTTTAAAATAAAATAAATTTCTAAACGTAATACCATAAAATTTTATAATAAAAATTAAAATTAAAATAGATCTAATAATTTAATTTTTTTTTGTGGGCTAATATGGTACCATTCATATTAAATCGAGTTAAAGCCCGTATAGACATACAATGGCCTCAACCCGCCCCGAAGAAAAACTGGGTCTCTTGACCAACTTAAGTTTTTAATTGCCATCCAAAAACAAAATTTACTGAGTCTACTTATCCATGCTAAATAAACTATCCATTCAAAGAGACTATCACTATTTGCTATCAACATTATGAAATGTAACAAAAAGAGCATGCTCTTCAGCTTCCTAACTAGGGAGATAATAAACATATCTTAAGAAATCATTCTGCCATTGCACCCGGCTAGTTCTTCTCCTCCTTTGCTTCAGGAGTAAGCTTCTTTAGCTGTTGTTGTATCTCATCAAGCTTGCCATCCTGCATCAGAAGGGTTATCTGAAGATTATTCATCTCTTTCTTCAGATTTGGAATGCCTTGGGCCAATTCTGCCATCTCCATAGCCACGTGTTCCATGGCTTTTGCTAACATCTGCTTCATTACCCAATACACATGGAGAGCCTGTTTGTACAAGGACATACGTCCTCTAGTATTTCCCGGAATGGCATCAAATACTCCCAATCTTCCATTTCAGATTTCGACTGCTCCTAGGTCGCCTCCTCCTCCAATTGCTGTGTTACCCTCCTGATATCTGCATGCGTATCCTTACTGTACGCCCTCTCCGCATACTGAACCTGGCGCTTCATCGTCTTCCTGCCGCGTTTGTTTCCTGCCGGTTGGGGCCTGCTCCGTTCCTGATTGCCCGCTTGACATCGTCCTCCTCTTCCTCGGCGACCCCTTCCTCGTCCTGCAGCACCTGCATTCCCTTCCCTTACCCTGCTTCCTTGTCCAGTTGCACTTGAGGGTGATCCCATACAATCGTCCTCTTCTCTGCCTCTGGTTTTCTTATCTCTGATGTCAATCTTTGCTGGTCGAATATCCTCTAGAGTTCTCCTTTTCCCCCTTCCGCTTCTCTTGGTCTGCGATTGACTGTCCCGTTCTGAGTCATACATCTCCTCCATGTCTGCCTGAGTCTGTTCCTTTTCTTCCCAGTGTTGCGGCTTAATTCCTTCAGTCCCCGAAGGTCCTCCTCCCCTGCTCTCAACCGTTACAGTCTTCCTCATTCCTCCCTCTGTGCTCTTGCGTTGAGTTCTCCTTAAGTCGGGAAGTCAACCCCGCTGCTGCTCTCTCTCTGCGTTACCTCCTACTCTGATTGCCCGCTTTTCACCCTTGTTTCCGCTCACCTCGAGGGTGTTAGCTGCATACCTGCCGTTATGCCTCCACCCATATCCACTTCCTCTTTCCTGCCACCCTCTCTTGTGCTGCTGCACCGTCTTCCTTTGTCGCCTGCACTCGCCATAATGACCCACTCCTCCTTGGCTTGCCCTTGTGCGAACTGGCCCTTGTCCCATCACTGTAACGTCGTCACCTCCACCACCTCTGGCTTTCAAATTTTCCTCCCTGCTGCTATTTGTAATGATGCCCAATCTACCTAACGTCCTGTCCACCTGCCATGATCTCTTAATGCAAGGTGGCTCATAATTGCCTCCCCTTGTTCTTTTATTACCTGCCCGTCTCGCCGCGTTTGTCACCTCAATCGAGGGATCTAAATAATTATTTTAAAATAATTCTAATTTATTAATAAA
>APFE031648982.1:0-19692 GCA_000404065.3 Pinus taeda | reverse complement strand
AAGACCAGCCCCTCCATCAGTGTTATGGCATGCCTAACGGGATGCAAAACTGATGCTGATGAGACACCTACATATGCATATGCAAAGAGCTATTGATCACCGATGGAGGGCTCAAGACCGACACTAACATGACCTACGAGCATGAATTAACACATGTAAAAATAAAAAAAGTAAAGTCTAGAAGAATTGTTGGTTGTATCTATCCCAACCAATAAGCTTCGAATGTATGCCTATTCAGTCTTGATCCCTCCCATCATGGAGCAAATCCCTCTCTTTGTGGAATCCCTATCCCACCATTAGTGGACCTCATCCCTTGGAAAATGGATCCCAAACTTCCCACTCTTGGCCTATAAAGCTAACCCAAGCATGAGGATTGAGGAGGACTATTGGAAGTAGGCTTATGCTACAAGAACAAGGTTGGAAGGTTATTCATTCAAGGAAAGGGTTGGAGATTGTGGGAAGGGACTTGCAACATCAAGGCTCCATGGTTGTAAGATTATTCTCCATTTTATTAATATGAAGACAATTATTCTTTCTCAATTATATCTTTGTTGATACAATTTGTAGGATCCCTTGATCACCTACATAGATTTTGATTGCATATTTATCAGTTTATGATACATGGTTGAGTTAATTAGTCCATTTATCTCTTATGTTATATACTAGATGCTTTGATCTCGTGTTTGTTTATGTCTATGCATATCTCCTCTAGTATATCATGTAGAAGTTGTGGGAAGTGGCGGGAGGATATCTAAAGCATCGAGGAGGAGTGAATGGTTGAAATCTTTGAAGGGGACTTCATCATGCATTTCAATTAAACGGTAAGTGGCCTCTATCATATTTTTTGTTTCAGTCAATCATAGTGTAGAAAAAGGTAGCAGTTCCAGGTTGTTTGTTACTAGATTTCTTTGGAGTCTAGGGAGATTGCTCTTGTTCACAAGAGGGATAAGTTCGCATACCACTCGTTAAAGTAAATGGAAAAATGTCTTCTTGATATAAGTTTACCCCTTTTACAAATCATGTGGAATATTTATGAAAAAGGTATACATTGACTAATCATGGTCAATAAATTTCTCTCCTGCGTTATTTTACCCTTTTTTGGGCTTGAGAGACTAAATTTATGAAAAATGACATTTTAGATTCTACTTATATTTTTCTCCTGACTCCCTAAAAATGAAAAACAACGAGATTTACTTTCTCTAGGCTCATTAAAATTTACGTTGAAAGAGTTGAACAATTTTTCTTTTCGCGTCTTTTCAAATTCTTTAAACATGAAAAAGACATCGAGTTATCCCTTCACTAGACTTGTAAAACATAAACAGTGCCAAACTTGTCTATCATGATGAGACTGAACCACTCCTTCCTAGGATTCATTAAAGATACTTCGAAGGACTCATTCGAAGGATGATCTTACAGGACAAACACATGTTATCCTCCTCAAGCTTGTGTAAAAATAAAGAGGAACTTGCCAATAATGGTGGGGGGAAATTGGGAAAGAACATTTGTTTTTGTATTGTAAGAAGGAAGTATGTCGCTCTTTAACATGACACTCTGTCACCTTTCTGTCTGGGTTGGGAAATCCATTTTCCTTTCAATTAGCCATACCTCATTGAAAGTCTTCAAACTAGTTTTGGGTTCTAATTTTGAGTCAAATACTTCCAAGTTGAAATGTTGTGTCACTGATATGTTCAAGAGAAGTCCAAACTCAGTTGAAATTACCTTGTTAGTCATAACCTTCAATCACGTCGATCATCCATGAGTCAGTCCTGAAGTAATTCAATTTGTTCTTCAAAAATTGACATGAGTTTCGTGTCATAGGCCCTCCTCCAACGAGTTGCTTGCTATCGACATTAACTCATTATCTAGGAAGTTGATCTAGAAACCTTCTTCAGTACCTTGGATCCTTCATGCTCTAATGGTAGGTTTCTCACCTTCAATGACAGGTTCTCATAATTGACCTTCAATCAAATGATTCTATGAGTGTTCAACTTCAGGACATATTTTCACACTTCATAGATTGTACTGGAAGTACCTTGAGAACCATTGTCATTATTGGTGGCTTTTCTCGCACTTGTTAAAATTTCGCATGATTGATTGGTAATCAAGTGGTTTCTACCATGTTCGACTATGAGACATTTACTCACATGGTTAGATTTGTACATCGAGAGATGGAGATCAAGACTCTGGATCTAGTTTCATCCATCTAGGTTGCGTGGAGTTATTAAATATTCATGATTGCAAACATATATCCATTGATGACTGCATACATACTATGTCTTTTGTTGACATGGATCTTCAGATGTATTTCCATACTGATTCTTTGAGATACTTGTGCTCTGAGTATGGGAATGCCTATCTCAATGATGTTTATATGAAAGCATGATATGGTAATCCTTGATTGTTTGTTTCAGGTCTTCAACCAATTGGTCTCTGATCCAAACCTTTCATATGACAAAGCACTTCAGTCATCAAACACATTTTCTGCGTTTGCACTTTACGGGGAAATATGTTACACTAAATTTTGTCACCATGATTGTCGATTCAGATCTATCGCCATTCGATGAGTATCTCAAGTGAATCCCATATGAAGCTTGAAGTAAAACAATCTCAAGGAAAAAAGGAATTTTGGATTACAAGGTCTAAAAACCTATTTTTAAGTACTTGCGCAGTTCCCTAGCCACTATGAACTGCGCACATGACTCAACGAGAGTAAAAATAAAAAGTAATTTCTAGAAGCATTGTTGAACGAATATTTCCCAATTGAAAGCTTCGAGTCCATGCTTACTTAATTCTGATCCCTCTATTCATGGAGGTAATTACCTCTCTTTGTTGAACCCTAATCCCACCTTTTGAGGATCTCATCCCTTAGGAAGAGGATCTTAAACCTCCTCCTCTTGGCCTATAAATCAAACATAAACCAGAGAGTTAGGGAGGACCACTAAAGGTAAACTTATGTTGATGAAATAGGGCTAGAAGACTTGTCATCTAAGGAGAAGATTGGAGACCATTGGAAGAGGCTTGTGGCATCAAGGCAACCAGGTTGTAAGCTTGCTCTCCATTGAATTCAATACAAAGTAATTGTTCTTTCCTAATTGCGTCTGTTTTGATGTTATTTGCAAGATTCCTTGACCACTCGCATGGTTTATAACTGATTATTGATTCAACTAAATGTTTTATGTTAAGTTAAAAATTTCATTTATCTTTGATTTTATATGCGAGATGATATGATCCCTTTGAATGTTTTTGTCTATGTAGCTATCTTTTGGAGCATCATGGAGAAGTTGTGGAAAGCATTGGGAAAGCCTCTAAGGCATTGAGGAAAAGTTGGTTGTGGAAATCACTGAAAAGACTTGTACAAGAACTTCACTAATATGTAAGTGATTCTTCGCATACTACACGTTTCATGTTTTAGTTATAAGATAAGGAAATGTAGCAATTCTTTTGATGTTTGTTACTCGGTTTTGTTGGAAATCTAGGGAGATCCTTCTTGTCTGCAAGAAGTGATTTGTCCACCTAATAGGAAATTGTTGAAGTCTAGGTGACCAAAAAAGAAAAAAGGTAAGTATGCATATGTTCAATGAGTCAAGTCATGTCATTATATAGTTGCAGATAGTAAGGATGCATGCTCTATCTCATGAGCATGATCAAGGGAAAATGACCTCTTTCATTAAAAATATGCATGAAGGCATGTGGCACATATTAACTAAATGAAATCAACATAATATGTCATTATATGGAATAGGAGGTGGTTGAAAAATATGAATGAACCATGAGTGGTAGTTCCTAGGAAGTAATATGTGAATAAAGAGAAAAGACGAGATCATGAAAGATGCAACTATGGAAAAGGAAATCAACATCTAATGACTAAAAGAATTGACTATGATGTTTCCATGGGAAAGATATGAAGCCTCTAATGTAGTCTAGAAAGAATGGAAACCCTTGACATTGAATATCTTGGAGATGTGTCAATATATATAGGTGCAGAATATTGATGTTTCAACAAGTAGATGTCATGATGAAGGACCATCACAAAAGGTAATTTTGGTTTGATGTTCAATTTTTATTTTTGAATAATATTTGGATGGGCTAATATCGGGCTACCTAAAGAGAAGTGTGGATGTCATCTACAAATGATACTCATGTGGAAGGATGGAAAATCCTGAAGAAGGCATGATGTGAAAAAGGTAGTTGCATGAGGAAAAGCCAGATATGGTCTAATGGATCACTCTCCAATGAAAGGAAGGATGACATGACTTCCCTGATTCAAGAAATAAAGTGATGGATGGTCAATACCCTATATAGATGTCCCAAAGATGAAGGCTCTATAATATTAAAAATGAAATTCATGACATCGAATGGAGCGCTACAAGAAGCTCAAGATCCCATGATATCCACTAATGAAGAAATAATGGTAGCTAGAAACAGGGCCCTAGTTAAGAGGGTGCCTGGAAGAAAGTTTTTGATGAAGAAGAAACTTGGAAGCAAGTCCCTAAGCAAATAGAGATCTTGAACAAGTACCTGGTTAAGAGGGAGCTTGGGTACATTCCTTTTACAAGAATATGTATATTCCTTCATAGGAATGGGTATACCCTCCCTAGTTGAGAGGGAGAGATAGACACATCATTCTTGTCTTCACTTTGGAAAGAATGGAGCATTGAGTAAGCATCTGGCATCCGATACTCTTTGAGGATGTGGTAGGCCATCCAAGATAAGAGTAGTCGTAGAGGACCGATATTCTTTGAAGATTGGGAATCCAATATAAGAATAGTCTTGGAAGGACATACCCTATGAACACTTGGGTGGGGTATGTTCCTTGAGAGACAATGATGAAGGTGTCTATAAATCATTTGTCTCGCCAACATTTTGCTCTAATCTTGTGGAGAGATAGAGGTGTTAGTCAAGGCCTTGCTATGTGACAATGCTAAACATATGGGTTAACAATTCGACTCTTCTTATGCGAATTCTTCAAATTAAGAATGTCCAAGTACCTTATATAGATTATGAATACCTCCCTAGCTAAGAGGGAGTGTTGAAATATGTAACTAGGTTTGGTTTCATAATGACATATGTAATCATGATTTTATGTATTTAATGAAATGAGAAAAATAAATTTATTATTGTTGACCTTGAGGCATGGGTTTTATGTTCAAGGAAATTTATTTTTAGGTCAAGCTCCCATTGTGAGGTCTTAGGTCTTGTCATTCGAGTCTACAAGTCATAAAGGTCATTATCATGTATAAAAGACCCATTTGGGCATGTTACATATTGTAAGAAAATTATTTGAGTCAAAGTCAAGTCAAGGGACCCTCCAAGACCTTGTCAATGTGCTACAATCAAGTCACCTCGTCAAAAGATCATGTTGGCCTTGAGATGAAGTCAAGTCAAACTCAAAGCATGGGAGAGAAGCCTATATATAGGAGAAATCGACCTCACTCAAGACACCATTCATCAAGAAAGAAAATCAAGGACATAAGTGTGAATAGGAAGTCTCTTGTATAAGCGCAGAAGAAGAAAGAA
This sequence comes from Pinus taeda, assembly GCA_000404065.3. Lineage (NCBI taxonomy): Eukaryota > Viridiplantae > Streptophyta > Pinopsida > Pinales > Pinaceae > Pinus > Pinus taeda. The sequence continues at coordinate 14,175 of APFE031648982.1, read as the reverse complement.
AAGACTGAATAGTTTTGGATCTATTTTGGGCCATTTTATATTCTCACGTGCGAGGGAACTAGGGCTTATCTCACTGCAACAAATCCAAAGTATAGTCATCTCAAAGGAGCCAAAACAAGACAAGGAAAGAATCTATCTTGAAGGCTGAAGTCACAAAGAAGCTATCTCAATCCAAGCGAAGGAGAAGGAGGGATAAAGTTGCCCTAATTTTGTCACACGTGGGAAAAGTGTAGTCAATTGCAGAAGGTTGAGAATTGCAGGAAGGAAGGCCGAAAAATTTCAGACTAGTGTTGCAGGGTTGATGGGTAAGGACAAGGAGAGATTGTAGCGATATCAAGCAAAAGTTGACTTTGACTTGAAGCAAGTATTGACTTGGTCTTGGAGGGGTTGTTGGTCAAGGGCCTAGGTCTTGGAATTTGTCAATTGAAGATTCTATAAGAAGAAGAATTATTGTGGGTTTTCCTCTCAATATTGGAGAGTTTTTGGCCCTGGTTAATCACTTATATCCTGTGTCCTTTGTCTCATTGTTATTTATGATTTGATAGTTGTTTGGTGATAGATACCTCTAATAATAAACAAGAGAAAGAAGAAGCTAAGTAAAGAAAAAATATCTCACAAGAAGTTATCAAGCAAGAGAAATCATCTACTTTGTTACCCCTAGATTTCTCAACAATATGAGGATGTGACAATGAGTAGACGACCTAAAGGATTAATAGTGTTGGAACATTATACACAAAATTTTCTAAGAATAAATCCAATTTTACACATGATTTTTTGCTTAGCTATTTTATGTAGTAGCAAGTTGTCTTAGCAGAACTTGCAATAAATATGGCCTTTCTAGCCAATTCCTTCACAACTAACTTCTTTGGTTCTAAATTTTTTTTTTTTTAAAATAGATGTGTTTGGACAAGATGTTGAATTTGTATGTATGAATCTATTAAGGTTAATGTAAAATGTTATAATATTACAAAAACTATCTCTCTTTGTTGAATGCCCTTCCTTTTAACTTAGGTATTACAACTGGCTTGAAGAGGTCAAGCACCCCAAGTGGCCCACTGACACAAGCAAAGATATTCAAGAAGCAAACCATTAAACAAAATCAATTCCATTTGGCTAAGTTGTTGCAACAGGGAGTGGTCTTTCATCAAAATCACACAAGGCTTGCCTCTACCCTGTTGCTTACCTGGTCTTAGGGGAATTGAACCTTAGTGGGCAGCCTAACATTATGTTGAGAAATCAATGTAGATATAAATTATGGTTTTGATTCCTCTTTTCTTGATAATTACTTGTGATTATGTGTTGGCCATTAATTCTTTATTATTTCTTCTTTCATCAAGCAATTACCAATTCAAAAATGTATGAAGATCACAGGAACAAAAGGCACACAATATAGGCTCTCAGCCAAGGAAAAACCTAGTCAAACTTTTCTCTATATAGAACCAAGTAAAAAATGAGACATCCAAGACCCCAAAACAAGACCAAGAACTTCCACCAAGCACCAAGTTAGACCTCCAAAGTATCTTCCCAAAGGAGTCAACGTCTATACAAGTCAACAAAAATCAAAGTATCTTTCTTCTGCAACTTTCAAGGTCTCAGCCTATGACATTGTCTTGCAACCCTTGGCCTACAATTTCAGTCTGTAACAACAACAAAAACCTTAGAAAATCTCGCACATGTGAGTCGAATTAGGTCAAAAAATAGTCTTTTTCTCCTTTGCTTGGATTCTCTTCCTTTATTCTTGCCTTCACTTGTCCTTTTCTTCTGATTTTGGTGCAAATCAAACTTGCTTGTAGATGGATGCAAAATAGGTCAAAGTCTCTTCCTATTTATACCTTCTTCAAGGGTCGAATGTGCCTCTTCTAGGTTGACTTCACCGGAAAGTTCGACTTGGCCTTGGGATTCAAAAATTGACACTTTAAACTCAAAATAATATTCCTTTCTTGATACAATCTTCCCATTAGGGTCTTATATATATGACAAAGACTCAAATGACTCAATGAACCCTAGAAGCATGAAGAACATGCTTGACCTAGTTGACAAATAAAAAGAGCATTAAACCCATGCTTAAAAATCATTTGTATTTTTCCTCTTTTTCACTTTTACAATAAATATTTAATGAAACAGATACAATAACAATTATGAAGACCGAGCATAGTTACATTTCTCAACACTCCCTCTTAACAAGGAGGTATTCATAATTGTACAAATGGTACAAGGATGACCTCAAGTTGAAATGTTCTAAGAAGAGTATTACAATCAACATATACAATGCTAGATACCATCTAGGCTAATTTCCCAAGTATCAACCCATCAAGGGATCTAATTACCATCTAGGCTAACTGCCCAAGTATCAACCCATCAAGGGATCTAAGTACCATCTGGGCTACTTGCCAAGGTACCAACTCAACAGGGATTCATGTGTCATCTAGGCTACCTGCCAAGATTCCAACTCAACAAGGATCTAGCTGTCATCTAGGCTACCTGCCAAGACACCAACTCAACAAGGATCCAGGTGTTATCTAGGCTACCGACAAAGACACCAACAAGGATCTAGGTACCAACCCTAACAAGGATCTAGGTATCATATAGGCTACTTGCAAAGATACCAACCCTAAGTACCATCATACGAGCTTGTTTAGCCTAAGGTACAGTAACTCATCATCTCTTCCTTGCAATTAAATAGGAGATATCAACTAATCCAATCTTCCTTCTCAAATACTCAAGCTACTTATTGGGAAGAGATTTAGTCAACATATTAGCTACCTATTCATTTGATGAGATATATTGTAGCTTTATTGCCCCATCTTGTGCCAAACTTCTAATATAATGGTACTTATTATTAATGTGCTTTGTTCTAACATGAAACATAAGATCCCCAGTCAACATGATGCTACTCTGGTTGTCACAAAATATTACAATGGGATCCATAGGTCCTCCAAATAGATATGTAAAAATCTTCCTGAGCCAAACAAATTCTTTTCCAACCTCGCAATCTGCAACATATTCAACTTTAGCACTACTTAAAGCAACGAAGTCTTGTTTTCAACTCATCCATGAGATCATAACAAATCCCAAACTAAAGCAACCACCAATAGTGCTTCTTCCATCTATCTCACTTCCACTCCAATCAGAGTGTGTAAATATTGACAATAGAATCCCATTGCCATCATATTTTAGGTAGTGATGAATTGTTCCACATAGATATTTCAAGATATGTTTAGCAACTACCCAATGATCATGACGTGGCTCCAACTGAAACTAACTGAGGACATTTATTGTATAACATATGTCAAGTCTAGAATTCACCAGGTACATTACCAAGCTAGCCAACTGACATTAGCTTATGGGATCAACAAGACTAGAATTTGAATTCTTCAACTTCTTGAAATTTGTGATCATGGGAGTTGTCATGGGCTTACTATCCATCAAGCCAAACTTTTGCAAGATCTTGATCACATATTTTCTTTGACCAAGATATATTTCGCTTGGTTTCTGTTAAACTTCCAGGCCCAAATAATAATGCATAAGCCCAAGGTCCTTCATTTCGAACTCAACTGCCAACATCTTCTTACATTTTTGAATTCGATGTTTTACACCTGTAATAAGTAATTCATCCACATATAATAGTATAATGACAGGTTCATTCTTGACAACCTTGATGTAGAGATTTGGATCTGTAGAGCTCTTGACAAATCCAATTCTTAATAAATAGGCATCCATTCTTGCATACCAAGCTCTAGGTGCTTGTTTCAAGCCATATAATGCCTTCATCAATATGAAAATGTGAGTTTCTATGCTATGGATCTCAAATCCTTGAGGCTGCTCAATATATACTTCTTCATCTATAGTCTAATTCAAGAAAGTTGTTTTGATACGCATTTGACGGATATTCCATCCCATAGTGGTAGCTAAAGAAAACAAAGATCTAATAGAAGTGTACCTGGCAGTAGGAGAAAAGGTTTCTTCATAGTCAATCCCTTTTGAGAGAATCCTTTAGCTACAAATCTTGCCTTGTATTTATTAATGCTCCCATCTACTACATGTTTGATTTTATAAATCCATTTGGAAGTGACAATTGATTTGTCACTAGGTCTAGGAACAATTTCCTAAACTCCATTCTTCATAATAGATTGGTATTATTCTCGCATTGCCTTTTTCCATTCTACATGTTCAGTGACTTGTTCATAGGTGGAGGGTTCAACTTCAATAAACTTTGTCATATATTTTGCATACCCATAATATCTTTTAGATATTTCACTTTCTCTGAAGGTTCCTTTTGCTGCTCCATGACCTTCAACTTCTTGTAAAGTTGTTGTTAACCATGCTTGCATTTTTCGATTTTCAAGAATGATAGTTTGTTGAATACGTTCACTTGCTCCTTCAACTTCTTGATTGATTGTAGGCACTTCATTTTTGTCATGATCTTCTTCTTCTTGAAATAGGGGTACTTATTTTTCATTAGAGTCAACGAGAATGTTCTTTAACTTTTTGTATGCAATGTTTTCATTGAAAATGACATCTCTATTGACTTCAATATGACAGTATTCCTTAATATAGATTAGGTAGGCCTTAGATGACAAGCTATATCCAAAAACGATTCCTTTCATGCTGGTGGAGTCCAACTTCTTCCTATTGTCTTTTGGAATGTGAATGTAGACGAGACATCCAAAGATTCGAAGATGATCTACATTAGGCTTCCTTCCTAAAAATGCTTCTTCCGGAGTCATATTTTAAAGATTTCTATGAGGGCTTCTATTTTCGATGTAAACAATTGTCATTGTTGCTTCTCACCATAAGAATTTAGGAAGGCCTTGATCATGGAGCATGGCTCTAATGCATTCTTCAATTGTTCTATTCTTTCTTTCAGCCACTCCATTTTTCTTAGGAATATAGGGAAATATGAGCTCCCTCTTAATACCAACTTCCTTGCAAAAATATATAAGTTTCTTAGAGCTGTATTCCCCACCATTGTTGGATCTTAGAGTCTTTATCTTCCTTTTTGTCAAGATCTCCACTTCTACCTTGAATTCTTGGAATTTTTCAAAAACTTCATCCTTAGTTTTGAGGAGATAAATCCATGTTTTCCTTGAATGATCATCAATGAATGTCACATAATATTGATGACCTCCAAGAGATTTTTTTTTTGTCAGTCCACATACATAAGAATGAATGAGGTCTAATATTTCTTTAGACTTGGTATCACTGCTTGTGAATGCCTTCTTCACATTTTTGCCTAAAGCACATCCCTTGCATACTTCATGGTCTTCTTTCAAATCGGGAATGCCTTTTACTGTCTAAAAGACCGCAATATATTATAGTGAAGGTGGCCATACCTTCTATGCCAAAGCTTAGAAGGGCTAATATCCAAGTGTATTTGAGCTTGAGGAAGAGGTGTTACTAGCCTATACAACCTCCCCTCACGAATCCCAATAACCTTAGCTTTATCAATGCTAGAATCCTTTCCCCCACTTCTAGCTTCAAAGATGTAGACCCAACTCCCTTGACCAAAAAGCTATTTTTATCTCCAAGCCCCACTAAATGAGAGGTGTTTCCTTTTGATATAGTTTGTAGCTGACCACATTCTCCTGTCATGTGTCTTAATGCTCCACTGTCAATTTAATATCCATACATCTTCATCATCAAAAGTACCTGTGAGAGCGGAAACTAATCCTTTATTTATGATATCCTTAGATAGTGTTGAGAGGAACTTGATCACACAATCTTTGGTAAATATCAAGAAGTTTCCAATAGTCTTGATGCCTTGCTTCTATAGCTAGCCATTGTAGATATTTGTCTCAAGGAATGCTTCAAGGGAGTCTTCAAAGAAAAAACCAATGAGGTGATCTTCAAAGTATCCTTCCTTAACCTTAGCTTTGATCAATGTTGCGAAATCAATGCAGATAGAAATTAGGGTTTTGATTCCTTTTTTATTGATAATTACTTGTGATTATGTGTTGGCCTTTAATTCTTAATTATTTCTTCTTTTATCAAGAAATTACCAATTCAAAAATGTATGAAGATCACAAGAATAAAAGACACAAGATATAGGCTCTCAGCTAGGGCAAAACCCCTCTCCTAGGGGAAAACCCAGTCAAACTCTTCTCTATATAGAACCAAGTAAAAAATGAGACATCCAAGACCCCAAAACAAGACCAAGAACTTCCACCAAGCACTAAGTCAACCCTCCAAAGTATCTTCCTCTAAAGGAGTCAAAGTCTATCCAAGTCAACGAAGATCAAAGTGTCTTTCTTCTGCAACTTTCAAGGTCTCCACCCTTTTATCAAGCAATTACCAATTCAAAAATGTATGAAGATCACAAGAATAAAAGACACAAGATATAAGCTCTCAGCGAGGGAAAAACCCCTCTCTTAGGGCAAAAACCAGTCAAACTCTTATCTATATAGAACCAAGTAAAAAATGAGACATCCAAGACCCCAAAACAAGACCAAGAACTTCCACCAAGCACCAAGTCAACCCTATAAAGGATCTTCCTCTAAAGGAGTCAAAGTCTATCCAAGTCAACGAAGGTCGAATTATCTTTCTTCTGCAACTTTCAAGGTCTCGACCTGTGACTTTAGTCCTACAACCCTCAACCAACAATTTCGACCTATAACAACAACAAAACCCCTAAAACAATCTGGCATGTGTGAGCCGAATTAGGTCAAGAAATACTATTTTTCTCCTTCGCTTGGATTCTCTTCCTTTCTTCTTACCTTCGCTTGTCCTTTTCTTTTGATTTTGGTGCAAATCGAACTTGCTTGTAGATGGATGCCAAATAGGTCGAAGTCTCTTCCTATTTATACCTTCTTCGAGGGTCGAATGGGCCTCTTCTACGCCAACTTCACTGGCACGACCGACTTGGTCTTGGGAGTCCAAAATTGACACTTTAAACTCAAAAATAATATTCCTTTTTGTTGTTAAAAGTAATTAGGTTCATTCTTCATAATGACATGTAATCATGATCTTTGTAAATGATGAAAAGAAAGGAATAAAATTATTTGTGTAATGCCTTGCTTCATGGGTTTCATGAGTAAGAGATTTTATTTGTTAGTGGTTCCCATTGAGAGCCTTAGGATTTATCATTAAGTCAAAGAGTCAATCTCATGTATGAAGAGCTCTTCTTGAGCATGAGTCAATGTATATGAGTCTATGAAAATGTTTGAATGCCCTCCAATGACAAGCACTAGTCCTCTTGATGTCGGCCTCAAAACAGAAAGGAATTTCATGCCAGCTTCAAATTAGAGACACATCACTTCGTTGTATATATGTTGGCTTATATATATGGGAGACTACTATATAAAGGCTGGTAGACTCTTCGCATAACACAGAAAACAAAGTTCAGATTACTCTAAATTTTCGGATGGTTATCAATCTCGGATTCAGATCTCAGAACAGAAGGTAATTCAAAAGAAGCCTAGAGAGATGTTTCAAGGGATAGAAAGGGTTTGTTATGATGAAAGGACAACAAAGATACTTCAAGAAGGAACTACAGAAGACTGTTCAGATGCCTCTTTGAGTCTCGGATGGACAATGATATGAAAAGGGAGAATAGTTTGGATGGGTCAAGGGGCAGTAAGAAATGATGAAGGAACAATGAAGCTTTGGAGCTATTATTCAATGATGTATCACTATGTTTTGGTGCTATTGTAGAGGTCACATTTTGGTGACAATACATTAACAAGTTTCAGTGCCATAACTAGAATATCTACAGTTCGTTGAAGAGGTGGTCTTAGAGTGGAGAAGGTAGAAGAAGAAGAGGAGTCAAGAAGAAGAACAAAGAACTAGTGTCTAGGTCTTGAAGTGGCTAATAGGTCAAGGGTCTTGGTCTTGGTATTCGTCAATTGGAATTCCTAGAAGAAGAATTTGTGCATGTTTTCATCTCAAAGAGTGAGAGGTTTTGGCCCTGGCTCATAGCCTACATGCTATGTCTCTTGTGTGTTTATGTTCATGCATTGGTTATTGTTTGCCGAAGAAGAACACTAATAATCTAACAAGAAGAAGATCCTAATCTAAACAAGAAAAATCATTCACAAATAGTTACTAATGGAAGAGAAATCACCTAATACTAATGCCCTAGATTTCTCAACATGGTATCAAAGCTAAGGTGCCAAAGTCAAAGGAAGGGCATCTAATCAAAGAGTCATTCAAGGATCGAGTTTCAAGTAAAGCATCAAAGCAAGTCGAAGGCTATCAAAGCAAGAGATCAAGATCTACATTGAATAATCAAACCCTAGATCGAAGAAGCAATCTACAACAAGAAGGAATTTTGATTTTATAGTCATCATCAAAAGACCACAAAGACCCTCATCAAGTTATCAACAAAGCAGGGTATCTCGAAGTACTTTAAATTTGACGATCACATCATCTCAGAGAAAGTCGAAACCCTAGTAGAAATTCTAATCTACACACATTCACTACCAAAGTAGTTGAAGTATCTTGAAAGAAAGAAGGCATTACCATCATCTTCAAAGCTATGAGACAAGTTCCCTCTCATTCAAGCAAGGTTCCTATCCTTTCCCTTAAAGAAGATCATCCAAGGAAGAAGCACTAATACCTCTTATTCAACCATCGTCAAAGTGATCAGGTAGAAGATTTCATCTTCACTTGTCAAGTATCTTTCATTCTTTAATCAATTTGGTAAAATGACTTCATGTTTGCAAGGAGATCTATAAGTTGGTTGGGTCATCGAAATTCCTTGCATAGAAAAGGAGGATAGACATAGTCCTCGAAAAAGGTGAAGTCATTGAACATATCAATGGAAAGGTATCCTATAAATACATGGAAAGGGATCAAAGGGCTCAAGGGATTCTTATGTAATCTGTCAAAGATCCCTCATCCCTATATAGCAATATTGGAGACATCAAAGAGATATATATGATAGGTTGGTAGAGTTATTCTCTGGAGATGTGATAAAGAAGGTCACATCACTTAAATGCGATCTACACAAATTGAAGGTATCAAAGGATAAAGGGATATCTTCATAAGATCTCAACTCCAAGATCTGGGTAAGATGATAAGAAGATAATCATCATTGTTCTAAAAAATGCACTAACTGATGAACAAGGTAACAAATTTCCATGAGGATAAGAAAGTTACCTCATTCGAAAACTTGTGGTTTCTATGTAAGATAGAAGAAGACAAATTGAGGGCAAAAGTGTTGAAGGTTAAAGGACTCAAACATTTGCAGGAAGGAAAGGGAAGTTTGGAAAATTTGTTCCTCAGAAAAAGAAAGAAGAGCAAAGCTAAGATTCAATGCTATGAAAGTAAAAGACTATGGGATTTACATGATAGATTGTCCTAAAGGGGCAATATCAAAAGAAAGAAAAGAAGCCCATATCATCGAAGAAGTGAAGGAAGTTGAAGAAACGAATTCCAAGAAAAGAGGAAGTAAGAGATCTCGACTAACATAGTCTTCCTCACAAAAGTTCTTGTCATAGCTCCTAAACCTTATAGAATATGGCTATAATAAATAATAAGATGCATCATGGCATCATGGAAGCATTAGAAACAAGAGCTCGTGACATCACCATAGGAAACATGAAGGATTTCTGATAATCAAAGGATATAGCTCTTGGTGACCTCATTGAAAAATCAAAGGAAGAAGTCATCTACGAAAAGTCTCATCATAAATCTGTTTAAAAGGGAAACATATGCTAAATAAGGATATGCGAGATGGAATCCTCATTGGAGGATTCATTGATCTAGAGATAAAACAAGTGTTTCATTAGAAACTCCAATTTATGGAGTTCAAGGGATGATGGTATGATGACATGAGAGATGAAGCAGATAAAGGGGTTGAAGATCTTTTCAATCAAGGATGTTGCTTAAAGAAGCCTAGATGACCTAAAGCATGATCAAAGGAAAGGAATCTCCTCTTATGAAAGAATGTCATAAGGCATGAGTCACACTAAAGGAAATCAACATAATATGTCCTCATATGAAGTATGGGGTGGTCGACTACGATTGGGGAACTCTAATTGGAAGCTCCTGAGAATGAAGTGTGTGAAGAGACAAGAAGAGATCGTGATAATATGCAATGTGGTAGAAGGCATTCAACATTTGAAGTCCAAGAAGATGTGACTAGAATATCTCCTGAAAGAATGTGAAGACTTTGATGGAAATTGGAAAAAGATAGAGACCCTTGACATTAAATATCTGTGATGTGTCAATCTGCATGCAGGATGTTCATACTTACAAGAAGATGTCATGGTGAAAGATCATCACAAAGGTAATTTTGATTTGAAGTGTGGATTAGTTTTTAACTAACATCTGGTTGGGCTTATGTAGGACTGTCAAAGGGAAGATATGTGAATGACTTCCAAGCATACCATATAGAAGGATGTAATGTCCTTTCGAAAAATATGGCATGAAAGCAGAATGACATGAAGCAAAGCCAGATGGAAAATTTGATGGATCACTTTCTGATGAGTAAAGAACATGACTAATTCATGGATAAAAGTGATGGATGATCTTGTTGGAAATTCTGAAAGGGGGGGTGAATCAGTATTTCTTTTCAATTGTTATTTTTACCAATTAAATCAATTATATTTAGAATTCATAATGAACAATAGGAATAAATGCTTTTATTAATATAATCTTTACAATAAATAATATATATAGGGCTCCAACCCGTTTCCAAGCACCAAATTGGTCTTTTGTGAGGCTTTGACCTCTAGGGCACCAACCCTGTCTTGTTCGAGGGTCCAACCTTCAGGGCATCAACCCTCCAGGCTCCAACCCACTGTTATATTTTGTCTATATATGTTTGATAGTAATTCACTACTCCCAAAATCTTCTTCATTGAATTCTGTCAACCTACAACATCACTGTTATATTCATGACAACTTGTCTTCATATGAAGGAGTCTTCACAATTCTTCATATTGCCCAAACAGAGTTTGTAGAAGTTACCTCATGATGATTTTAAATAGCCATCATGATTTCCAACAATGTGTCCAAGATTTGTTGATGCTTTTCAACAGGATATCTTTGATAGGTTGCACTAAGCCCTCAAAGTCTACACAAAGATAATTCTCTGTTTTCAACCCTCTATTCTTTACTGTGGTGGTAATTGTTTCAGGAGTGACTGCTTCTCATTGTTCTTTCTGTCGCGATATCTTACTTGCAAGAAACAAACTCACAAATGCTTCAATGCTAGTGCTGTCTAATGCTCCCTTCAAACAATGATAGATGAAACTTTATTTTCCCTTCACAGAACTATTATGTACTCGATTAATTCATCACAGGTCTGAGCCTTTCAAAGATTAACCCAATCAATAGAATTGCTCGTCCTTCAGCTTCTTTCCTACTGGACCTTCGGCTTTCTTCCTTCTTGCTCAATCTCGGCTTCCTCTGTTCCTTCAAGTTCACGAGTTGTGAACTGTTACTTCTTCTCTGTAATCGATGCCCGATTACATACATCAAGTGAAGCATTTCAACTTGTATTTATATATGAGTTTTGCCAATACACGAAACGACCCGTTCATTGGTGGAGGGGCTGATTTGAGCATGAGGTGGTATAGTAAAATATATCGGAGGGCCTTTTGTTAATATTCAATCAATTATAACTTAGCCTTTTTACTAAAAACACATTATAGGAGAGGCTATACCCATATTATAAGTCTGGCGGTTCTCATATGCCACATCACTACTAATCGCAATCGCAACTTTTCGGAGGTCTCTTACTACGCAATATATCATAGAGGCCCTTTTTTATATTCACAAGGCCCATATGGAGGTCCCACATGCCACGTTATTAATCGCAATCGCAATTATCCGAAATCCCGCAATCGCAACTCTTAACATCACCAATGTAACATAGCCAGTATTAACATTGTCAATGAAACGAACACGATATAATACTAAACAATAGTTAATAAATCTGTTGAATCCATAGCTTCATCGCAATTGGTGATCCGTTGGGTCTACTGCAATCAGTGGTTCAGGGTCCATGCCCTTATCATAATCGGCGGTCCGCAATACTATCGCAATCGGGGTTTTACAAGGTGACAACCCTTTAATACTTTCGATATGAAACTGTAGGTTTTAACCCCGTACGGGGGGGGGGGGGGGGCTTCCCCCCCCTGTGATACCCCCGTTGCGCAGTCAGCACAACGAAGAGGGGGTGGAGACCCCCTAGTTAACCAGGTAGGCTAGTCGTGGAAAGAATATAGCACAATCCAACATTCTCCCACTTGTTTTTTTCTTTCCACAGGGGGCCACAGGAGAGTTTAGTCATTTATCCAACGTTGAAACGCCCATTGTTTCTCTACACCAAGAGAACTTCTCAGAACTCACAGATTTTGTCAATGCATCTGCAGTATTCTTCAAAGTGTCCACCTTTACCAACAACACCTTTTTGTCTTCTATCATATCCCTCAAAAAGTGATACTAAACATCAATGTGCTTTGTCTTTGAACGGTAAGCAGGATTCTTTGCTAAGAAAATTGCACTTTGGTTGTCATAGTCTATCATAATAGCTCCCTATACTAACCCCATACTTGAACACAATCTTTGCAACCAAACTGCTTTCTTGCTTGCATGAGTGGTTTCCATGTATTTTGCCTCTGTATTTGATAATGCCACTACAGATTGTTTCTTACTCATCCAACTGACTACGTCTCCAAATAGGTTAAACACATACCCACTTGTAGATCTTCTCTGATCCAGATCTCCAACCCAATCTGCATCAACAAAGCCATGAATATCCAACACTTTGTCCAATCCTGGTCTTCCTTGGTAACACAAACCATAATCACTATTGCCACGCAAATACCTGAAAACCCGCTTCACTGTTGTCCAGTGCTCTTTCCCTGGTTTTGACATAAACATGTTCAATACTCTCACTGCATGTGCAATGTCTGGTCTAGTATAGATCGTTGCATACATTAGGCCACTGACTACACTTGCATATGGAACACGGGACATGTCCTCTTCCTCTTCTTGTGTCTTGGTACATTGTTCAACAAATAACTTCACACCTACAGGAATAGGAACCTTCACCAGTTTACTATCCTGCATATTAAACCTCTGTAGTATTGTCTCGACATACTTCCTCTGGTTTAACTAGAGCTTCCTCTTTGCCCGATCTCTTTTAATTTCCATGCCCAAAATATAGTTTGCAGCACCGAGATCTTTCATGTCGAATTTGGAGGACAATTGGGTCTTCAAATCCTGGATAATTTCTTGTCATTTCCAACCAACAACATATCATCCACATACAAGACCAGATAAATAACACGGTCACCAATTAATTTAAAATACACACAATGATCTGCTTTGCTTCTGGTGAAGCCAAGTCCCCGTATAAATGTATCAAATTTCTGATACCACATCCTTGGTGACTGTTTTAACCCATACAGAGACTTCTTTAAGTTGCATACTAGTTCTTTCTTACCCTTCACCACAAAGCCTTCAAGTTGCTTCATGTAGATTTCCTCTTCCAAATCCCCGTGAAGAAATGTTGTCTTCACATCCATCTGTTCTACCTCAAAATCAAAAGCAGCAGCAACAAATAAAAGTAATCTAATTGAAGTTACCTTGGCAACAGGAGAAAAACTATCACCAAAATCAATTCCCAGCACCTGGGAATAACCTTTTGCTACCAACCGAGCTTTGTATTTCTCCACCTTCCCTTCTGCATTTGTCTTCTTCTTGAACACCCATTTTGCTGCCAATGGGTTTCCTTCCAGCCGGCAACTCCACCAGATCCCAAGCCTCATTTTTGTGCAAAGATGCCATTTCATCAACCATGGCCTCTTCCAGAGTTTTCCATCCTCTGAATCCACTACTTCCTTCACAGTTCTGGGATCATCATCAATAACAAACAAAGCAAAATTTGAACAGAAAGCAGATGGATTATACCTTTCTAGCTGCCTTCTTTCTCGAACTGATCTTCTCACAGCCGGAGTTTGTGGCTCTTCATCTTTTGATTCCTCCTCTGCTACAGAGTCTGATTCTTCCTCCTTTAGTTCAAACTCTATTTTCACAGGTTACTTTGGTTGGACTTCATGTTTAATAACATCTTTCACCTCTCTGAACACCACATCTCGAATGCACACAACCTTCCTTGTTACTGGGTTCCAAAGCTTATAACCCTTTAAACCATCCTTATACCCAATAAAGATGCACTTTTCAGATTTACTATCCAACTTGGTTCGTTTCTCCTTTGGAACAT
>APFE031648980.1:61040-95945 GCA_000404065.3 Pinus taeda | reverse complement strand
GACTCAATTACCATTGAAGTTGAGAAACTATGCTTTAATGTCAAAAGTTTTGAACATTGTAGAACCCTCTAATTATAAGGAAGCTAGTCAATTTAAGGAATGGAGAGCTGCAATGGATGAAGAAATGGAATCAATTTTTAGAAATGATACTTGGGATTTAGTTGAGCTGCCCAAGAATAAAACTCCTACAGGATGTAAGTGGCTGTTTAAACCAAAAATGAATGCACATGAAAGTATAGATAAGTTAAAATCTAGGTTGGTTGCAAAAGGATATTCACACAAGGAAGGTATAGATTTTGATGATACTTTTGCACCTATAGCAAAGCTAAATACAATGAGATTACTTATTGCTTTAGCTACTAAATATAATTGGGAATTACACCAGCATGACGTCAAATATGCATTTTTAAATGGTGATTTAAAAGAAGAAATTTACTTAGTACAGCGAGAAGGATATGTAAAGCAGGGGCAGGAACATCTTGTTTGCAGATTGAAAAAGGCTTTATATGGATTAAAGCAAGCACCGAGGTCATGGTATGAAAAAATCGATTGTTTCTTCATAGCGTGTGGTTTCCATAGAAGTTTAAATGACCCAAATTTGTATACCAAGTACAATAATCAGGGGCAGATTGTTTTGATTTCTTTGTATGTAGACGACATGATTATAACAGGAAATGCATTTGATTTAATCAAAGGAGTCAAAAGGCTCATGGCACAAGTTTTTGAAATGAAGGATCTCGGAAGCCTTCACTATTGTCTGGGATTAGAAGTATTCAGATATACTGGGCAAACTTTTCTTACCCAAGGGAAGTATGCTAGAAATCTGTTAGAAAAGTTTGCCATGGATCAGTGTAGAACAGTAGCAACACCTTTGCAGCAGAATCTGAAATTGAGCAGTGATGATGGAACTAAGGAGGCAGATGCCACAATGTACAGACAGCGGGTTGTCAACCTGATATATCTTACAACAACCAGACCTGACTTGGCATACTCTGTGAGTGTGTTGAGCCAATTTATGGCGAAACCGCTTGAAAGTCACTGGAATGCAGCGAAAAGTGTGTTGAGGTATCTTTGTGGTATTGTTCATTTTGGTATTTTATACATTGATGTATCTGATGTTACTCTAGCAATTTTTTCAGACTCAGACTGGGGAGGTAACCTGGATGATCGGAGGTCTATCACAGGTTATGCATTCAACATAGGTTTGAGGGTCATAGCATGGAGCAGCAAGAAACAAAGTATTGTAGCTTTGTCGTCATGTGAAGCTGAGTATCAAGCATTGTGTGCAGCAACATGTGAAGCGATCTGGTTGAGGAGACTTCTCAAAGATGCAGGAAAAGAACAGAAGCAACCCACTTCTATCAAAAGTGACAACTAGAGCACCATCAAATTAGCATACAATCCAGTGTTTCACAAAAACACCAAGCATATAGACACTCAGTTCCATTTTGTTAGAGAGAAAATAGAGTCAAATGAAATTTCTTCTGAATATTGTAAAACTTGTGAAAATGTGGCTGACATTTCTACAAAGCCTCTTGCACGAGTGAAATTTGAATTGTTTAGGAAGATGCTAGGAGTTCAAGAGAACCCTTTCTCCATTAAGGGGGGGAGTTGAGAATAATTAATATTATTTTATTATTAATGGAGAAAATGGTTACATTGTTGTAACTTTCTCCCTAGTTTAGGATTAGTTCCTATAGTTATGGGGTTTGGGTACAACTTCCTATTTCCTAGTATTGTATTTAATGATGTAATCTCTTGATTGAATAGTAATAGAGTGAACGAGAGACATCTCTCAAGTTTTGTGAGTGTAGTCTCCAGGTGCATGCCACACCTCAGAGCTACATCTCTTACTTTCCAATTCAGTTCATATTTTATCTTCTTGGAGTTTAGGTCACACTTCCAACAAGATAGTTGAAGCCTATGAATAATTTTAGGGTTTTAAGTAAATTCTGAATCTACAAATTCATGAGGTGATTACTTTTCATGATTTTTTGAATATAATTCATTATTTATATTGAGTATCTCTCCTCTCACATACAAAGTTAAAGTTAAGTAACATTTTCAAGTGTATTTATTAGTTGTGTTATTTATACCAAAGATGGAATGTCATCATTTTCTAATATCAAACAACTCTAAAGTTCAACACAAGGTGAATTTGGGGTTAAGGCTAAATCACAATGAATTTTGCTGGGCAAGGAAAAAGGATTTTGACCCCATTGGTAAATTGTTAATCAAGAGATTCAAAAATCAAACCAGAAGAATACATCTTTATGGTTTACTATAACATTTTGATGCTTTGTGCATTTCGGTTTTATTAACTCTTGATAAACTAAATGTTAAGATGGAAGTATGCTAATAATTAATATTAATGTTAATTATCAATTGTTGTTAGTAATAAAAAACTATATTAATCTAATACTGATAATTTGGTCATTTACTTGACATTATTTCTTTAACAAAAACTTTCCTTACATATTTTTAATGGGTTTAATGGTTAAAAACAAGTGTTTTCTCCTAACATGTAGCATATTCAAACTCAAGGGAGATAAAACATTATATTGTCTTTCTTGCTTTCCTATTACTACTAGATTTTCTTTGTTTGTTTCCCTTCCTAGGTAAAGGTGATGGATTTTTTGAGACAACCACTACATTACTATGAGATGTTTCCATTACCCTTGAATATTTCTTGGCTGCTTGTCACTATCTAAATGGTGCGATTGTTGGATAGAATATTTGCCCACTCTTTACATATGCCAAAATAATGGCTAATTAGCTTCCTGTTGATCAAAATGGAATGTCATGAGTACGAGGAGTAGTGATTCTCCTAGTTCTCATAATTTATGGACTAATGAGCCTAAATGGGCATAGAAAAATTGGGTCATTTTGGATATTTCCATCCACCATTTATCTTATTGGCTTCATTGTGAATATGGGCAAACATTGTGAATATGGGAAAACATTCTGAAGGTGTCCAAGCTACTTGCAATATCTTCAACCATAAGTTGTATTTTCATAATCCATTAGTTGGAAACAAAAGTTATTTTCCCATTTAAGGAGGATTTTTTGGAAATGTTTTACTAAAGTCCAATTTGATACAAACCTCAATAAATGTTTTAATTCTGTTTTTAATCCTTTCCAAGTCAATTTTGATGAATCAAGTGAACAAATTTATGAAATCTTCTATGATAAATTGATGTCTAACATGGATGAAAAAAATTAGCAAACCTCACCCATATTGGAGATTCTAGATTTGACATACATATAGGATTAAAATATAGAAATCAAGGTTGAAGAGAGAGACAAGAAAGACCAAGAAACAAGTTTCCATAAGCTAAACCTTCTACCAATCTTATAACTTCTGAAAAATAACAATAGAAAAACCTTTTGACTAGAAATGTAAGACAACATCTAGAGACCAACTCTAGTGAACCCACTCCTAGAGAGTTTATGATAAATGTCAAAACTCATTGAAACACTAAATAATCACTTTTTGTTCATAATTTGTAGCTATGAAAGTACATGAAAAAATTTTCACCTCTAGAAAAGGTGTTGCGCACCACAAATGCTGGTGTTTTGCACCACAAATGTAGATCTACAAAGATATTTATGGTTTCGTGAAGTAGGCCTTGGTTTTCATGGCAAAATTTGCAATCTTTTTCCAAAAAATTTTGGTTGTTTTACCTTAAAAATCACTACAATTTTATATAGAGACTACATAAGATTATTATAAATTTTAATGTTTTTATAGAAACACCACCAAACATTTTATAGATGACATATTATGGACTAGTGAGGTTCACCAAGGTTTCTAAAAATTAAGATAAATTTCCATACTTCAAATATTCCTTAACATATTTAAACAAGCTTAGTGTGGTTGACTAGATTCACCCCTCCCTTTGGATTCACTTTGAATTATTTCTACAATGTAAATCATGACATCATTGGTAATGTTGTATTCACTAAGGATATTCTAATAGTGAAGGTATCCCTCTTCACTAATGAGCCAAAAGAGTTCATGAGGAATCTGCATATTCTACTATAACATTTTCACAAGCCATAAAACAAGGTGTAAGTTCAAAAACTACTAACAAAAAGATTAAGGTGAGATTGGTTTCACAAAGATCTAGAAATTCCCCAAATCTTTGTACAACCTACATGTCTAAAATTCTTCAAATCTTGGCATAGTAAAAAAAAATCTTCCCTTTTCCAACTTAATATTAAATTGAATATTAACCTAAATTTATTTTAAATTAATTTAATATATATTCTTTAATAACACCATTGCGTATATCTTTATTTATTTTATAAAAATTAATTTTTAATTATTTATAACTTTAATTTAAAATAAATTTGGACTAATTATTTCTTAAAAATGTTATTTATTATTACCACCACACACACACACACACACACCACACACACACAACACACCCCACACACACACACACATATATATATATATATATATTTGGTGAGTAAAGGAATCAAGAGCTAGCCATTTTAGTATCACACCGTAGATTCTATAAAATTTAGACCTACATGTAGATCCATTTTAGCACACAAAAGATGAATGAGAGGCATTTGACCAATTATCCTCCTCATATAATTACTTATACTTAACTTACATTTTAATATAATTTAATATAATTTTTTTAAATATTTTGATATTTATATTAATAGAATAAAACTTCATTTCAATGACCATTGCCAATTGAGTGGTCCTTTGAGGGCTATCTAATTATTTATCTTTAATTTACCTTTTAATATAATTTAATATACAATTGTTAACATAGTATGATATTTATATTAGTAGCATACTCATATATGTCGTCATATTAACTAAATAATGGTTTATTAATTGCAAATTGATCACTTTAACTTGTTTGATCTCCTTATCTTTTCTATATATTATTAGAGCACATCAACTATTCAAAAATTAGATAAGCCATTCATGGTGTCCTCCTATCCTCAAATCCATCTATATAAGTGCCCCATTACATCTCCATCATAAGCTTCCTCCAAAGCAAAATTGTCTCCCTAATTCTTATTGAAAAATGCACTTCCTCACCTATCATAAAATTAAGCAATATAAAATTGAACGAGAAGTGAGCTTATCACAAAGAATTTTATACATTGGCCCGGTAGCATTGTTGAAAATTAAAAACTATTTTGTGTATTGTACATTGGCCCCCCTAGCATTGTTGAAAATTAAAAACTATTTTGTGTACTTTCTCCACCTTCTTGTTATTAAAGACCCCACTTATATTAGTAAAACTAATTTCTCCTCATTTTTAAAGAAAAAGATTAATCTTTATTTATAAAGGTCGGAAAAAAATTGAAATTCTAGTTATTAAAGTTACAATTCCTAAAGATGGAATTCATAAAGGATTGTTTTTTTATTTTAAGAAGATTTAAAAAGATTATTACAAAAGTGACCTTGAATAGCCTCTTGGTCCTTCTGCACACTATTCGTTGTAATTAAGATTGGTGTATATAACTAAAATGACTTTTCTATATCATATGCAAATGTTGAAGTCAAAGTACTGTTATCTGCGAAAATATAGAAGGGGGCTTACACGTATTCAGTTTGTCACCACTACAATACAGGCCCATATGCTTTACAAAGACTCAAACTAAGGAGCGCTACCACCAAAGGCCTTCTTCATCATCGGGTCAGAAAGGAAATGGAATTATTATATAAATTGCTTATCACATTCACTGCCAACAAATGTGTGATAAATACTTGCGAAGTTTGAAAGAATGTGTTCATAGGTACATTCCCATATGAAAGAACCAATGGTCATGGGGTTGGCATACATTATATATAAATATACTGACACCTCAGACAATATACAGGCCACAGTGTTCATTTTTGCACGCCATCAAACCATGCTTGCTCGACCGCATATTCCATTCGAAGGCGAAACGTTAGCTGGCATTATTATTTTAAAAATGATGTTGCAATTGAGGGATTTTTGAAAACCAAAGCAGTCAACAACTTAAGGAAACATGTGAGGTATGAGAAAGACGGTAGGAAGCATACCTATTTCTTAGACAGTCACTTGAGTCAATACATTCGAATGGGGCTATAAGTGCACCTCAAGACGCTAGCAATGGAGATTTTGTAGATAGTGACCTACATTCCATTGAACTAAACAGAGATAGTCAATGATAGAATCATTAGAGGTTATAAATGGTGTTATGCATGAGTGAGTGTGTAATATGAACTAAAAATGGGTAGGAAGTATTATGAGCAAAAGATCTCATTCTAGTCAGAAATAAAAGGCCAACGGTCTCATGGGAAGTGGAATTATTTTCTAGGGCAGTTAGGGAAAAAGATAGATGCAATAAAAGTAGCAACAACCAATAGTAACTTTAGAAGGAAATCTGAAACCTCAACTACACATTATCATGCATATAATGAAATAAACATTGAGGCTTTGCAGACTGTATCACTAGCAAGTTTGGGCAGCTCACTAGAGGTTGTGCTGGGGATAATGGTTAATCATGTCATGTAATTGGTCACAAATAAGTAAGCAGATTTTGTGTTTTCTTTGCAAAATTAGGGCGACGGATTATTAGGTGGTGATTGGAAGTGTGGGTAGATTTGTTAGTGAGTGGATTGATAATAATATTAGTAAGAAGTCTACTATACAACAATGTTGTTAATGGCTTTGGTTTAATATGACAATTACATGTGGTTTGAGGTAAGTCAGTGGGTGTGTTTGATTTGTTCATTGTTTTTTTATATGTTTTTTTATTCATAATTATCTTGGTTTATTAGCGTGATTAAATAAGCCATTTCATATTCTAAAAGAAGCCATTTCATATTCTACAAGTCCTATGAGCATGTAAAATTGTTTGGGGTTAAATTTTTATTCTTGGAATTTAGCCAAAGTTAATCATGTCTAATTGTAACCAAGAAACATTATGATTATTGGTGCATTAAGATGCTTACCTTTTTTATTGGAACATATCTGTGGGATATTTTTGAATGGCTTTATGAGGAGCCAAACTAACTGGAATGGAGAAAGGAAGAAGAATGTTCAACCTTTGTTTCACATTCACATAGCTCATGATAAGACCTTATTTCCAAGAATATCATGAGAAACAACTCCCAAATATGTTGGCACACTGTAGAATAAGCTTACCAAGGAAGTTATCAAGTTAAGGTTGTCAAGCTTCACACATTGAAGCGAGAGTTCTATAATTTGACTATCCAAGACCCTAAAAGTATTAGTGACTATTGTGTTAGATTCAGTCAAAGAGGTACTCAATAAAATGACTATACTTAGAGGAACTTTAATTAATGAAGTTTTAATTAAAAAGGTATTGACATCTTTAACACCTATATGGAATCATGTAGCCATAATCATAGAATAAAGTAAGAATTTGACAAAACTAAAGTTTTATCAATAGGTTTGATCCCTCATGCCTCATGGAGATAGATTGAAAGACACTCTTGAAGCTGTAGATAAAACGATTTCCTCCAAATGACAAATTACTAACAATGAAAATGCAAGCAACAATAGTGCCAAAAGAAATCAAGGCCAAGGTATATGGCAAAACCAAAATCCTTGAAGAGGTAGAGGAAGAGGTGGATCAAGAGGAAGAGGTAGTTTGAGAGGAAGAGGTAGAGGTAGATTTGATAAGAAAAATGTTCAATTTTACTTGACCAATTTGAAAGAGAATGCAAATTAAAAGAATGTAAAAATTCTAACTATGCTCAAGAAAGTAGTGAGTATCCTTGACATCACTTATTTTTATCTTATGCCAAATGCGAAAATACTAGTAAAGATGTTTGGTACCTAGATTTTCCATTCTCTAACCACATATGACACTGAATGAAAAGTTGTTTTCAACAAAAGATGGAAGTTTCAAATCCAAGATCGAGCTTGGTGATGATAAACCATTGGAGGTTGCTTCCAAAGGAGCTATGGAGGCCCAAACAAAAAAGGTATAATGAGTATTCATGACATTTATTATAGTTCACAATTGAAGCATAATTTGTTCAGCATTGGGAAGCTATGTGAGAAAAATTATAAAGTAGTGTTTGAAAATAAGACATGTACTATCTACGATAAGAATAAGGGAATTAGGGTGATGGCTCTATGTTTCCCTTGAGGTTTGATGAACATAAAAGCAACCTTGCAAATATTTCTTATGAGTATTCAAGTTAGTTATGGCATCTCATTGTGGGCATTTAAATTTTCACACTTTGAAGTTTCTAACCTCCCATGCATTAGTTTATGGTTTGCCCAAGGTAGAGGAGCATAAGGAGGTTTGTGAAGTATGTGATAAAGGCAAGCATGCAAGGGAAAAGTTTCCAAAGGGCACTTACATGGAGGACTCATCTCCCACTTCATCTCAGTCATTCACACATATGTGGTCCTACACAGACTAAGAGTTTGGGTAAGTGAGCATATTTCATCACTTTTATTGATGATCACTTAGCAAATTGTTGGGTATATTTTTTTAAGGCCAAAAGAGAAGCCTTCAATATATTCAAGAAGTTAAAATACCTCATAGAAAATGAGCAAGGGTGTAAGATCAAATGTTTGCTTGATCATGGCGGGGAATTATGCTCAAAATCTTTCGAGAGTTTTTGTGATATGAAGGGCATCACGAGGCAAGCATACTACGGCATACACACCCCAACAGAATGGAACAACTCAAAGGAAGAATCATAGTGTGGTTGAAATGGCAAGGCACATGTTACAAACTAAGGAATTGAGAGATTCTTATTGGGGATATGTAGTTGCTACAACAGTGTACATCGTCAACAATAGCCCCACTAGTGCACTCGAAAACACAACTCCTAATGAAGCTTGGTATCGAAAAAGGCCTAATTTTAATCATTTCAAATTTTTTAGTTGGTTGGATTATGTATATGTACCCTATCAAAATAGAAAAAAGTTAGATGCAAATAGTGAGTTATGTATTTTTATTGGGTATAGTGAGACAAGCAATGCTTATAGATTGTAAAATCCTCTCACTAACAAGCTAATTGTCTCAAGAGATGTAAATTTTTATGAAGGGAGAGTTTATGGTCATCAAAAAGGACAAAATATGTTTTGAATGATGCTATACTTGTTGATATTGATCATGAGCAACCAACTAATGCTTCTGTATTTAGTGGTTTAACTCCACCAAGGATCCCTTCACGAATTTCTTCAGTATCAAGTTCAAGTCAAACTTCTTCTCCAAGTTCTACAAGGAAGCTAATAAGATTGAGTGATATCTATGACACGAGTGCAAATCAAGCACATGAAGAAAGCCCAATAAGTGAGATAGTCAATTTCGCTTTATTAGCCAACGTTGGTTTTGAACCAACATGTTTTGAATATGCATGTAATAATGAGGTTTGGGTGCAAGCCATGCAAGAATATATGGATTCCATTCACATGAATGACACTTGGGAGTTGACAAAACTTCCACATGATAAGACAATGATTCACACCAAATGGGTTTACAAGACGAAGTTTAACACCAATGGGAGTGTTGAAAGACATAAGGCAAGATTACTTGCTAAGTGATTCACAAATAAGTGTGGAATTGATTATGAAGAGACATTTGTATGATTAGCAAGACAAGAGACAATTATAATTTTAATTTTGTTAGTAGCTCAGAAAAAGCGGAGCGTACATCATATGGACGTGAATCGTGCCTTCTTGAATGGATACTTAGAAGAGGAAGTATATGTGGAGCAGTGACAACGTTTTGAAGTGGAAGGAAAAGAGAATAATGTCTATGACTTGAATAAGGCTTTGTATAGTCTCAAGCAATCACCAAGAACATTTTATGCTAGGATTGATGGATACTTTCACAAAAATGGCTTAGAGAGAAGTAAGAGTGACCTTACCCTTTACTACAAACAATAAGGTATTGAAATTCTAAACATAATTTTGCATGTTGATGATGTATTGTATATGGGTAATAGTTCTAAGATGAATGATAAATTCAAAGTTGCTATGATGAATGAATTTGACATGAAATATCTAGGCCTCATGAAATATTTTCTAGGAATGGAAGTTTATCAAAGTGAGGATGACATTTTGATTTGTGAGAAAACTTACGCATGCGATATGATAAACAAATTTGATATGATTTATTGTAATCCATCCCCTACTCCAAGGCTCATGGAGTTGGGTTATTGATGATGTTGATTTAGTTGATGAGACGACTTACATAAGTATTGTGGGGAGCTTGATATTTCTAACCGACACAAGACCTAATATTACATATTGACTTTCACTTGTTTCAAGTTATATGAAAAATCCATCTGAGATACTTATGAAGGAATCCAAGAGGATTTTAAGTAATGTGAAGGGCACTCTAAATTTTGGTATTCATTTTTTTCTTTTGGTCCGTAAAAGATAATTCTTTTAAGGTAAAATATGGTACAAAAAGACAATACTGCCAAGAGAGCCAAAAAAAGGCAATCTACCAAGAGAACCAGAAAAAGGCAGCCGGAAAGGATAACCTATCCACCTCGGCCCCTAGAAGAGAAAGAAGAGTAGAGAGCTGATCAAGAAGAAACAAGAGGAACAGAGAAGAAAGAGCTGAGCGGAAGATTCTAACCATCATGGGTGGAATCAGCTAATCAGCATTTTTTCCCTTTCTTTTTGCCAACTTTGATCCATTCAGGAGAGCCCTACTGGATTGGCAAGATTTGCAAGCTGGGCTGCGCAGACGGAGAAGTATCCTCGTCTGAATCCGAAGGAGAGGATTCATGATTCCTTTTCTGTAAGATTGGCTGGATGGACAAGTCCACATGCTCAGCCGAGGGCGGATCTTATGCCAGATTTGCATCCATGTCGTCCGCAGTCTCCTCCTCATCATCCGTGCTGAAGTCGAAATCATCCATGGGGGGTGGGGTATGAGGCTTCCAACTCTTGGCTTTCTGCTTCGGATTGGATTTCTTCTTGTGGATTGGCTCCGCGGGACAGGACTTTTGAAGGTGCCCTATGTTGTGGCAGTTTCGGCAGCGAAAGGCTGTGTTCTCGTAATCCAGGGCTTGAGTCCAATGAAAGTCTCCAATTTTAAGATTGATCTGGTCAGGGAGACCTTTACTCATATCTATTTCTGCACAAATTCTGGCAAATGTATAGATGCCCTTTTCCCCTGTTGAGATATCTGTGTCTAGGTAGCTGCCTAGAGCATTACCAATCCCTTGGAAAACAACAAAATGCAATAGATGCGCCGGGAGGTTAGGGATTTTGACCCAGATGGGGAGCTTGGTGATGGCTGCAGTGGCTGAATCGAAATCTGGGAACCAGGGGGTGAGAAATAAGCCAGCTAAGCCCCAGAACCATGGACCTACAGTTAGAGCTTTATGATAGTCTTCATCGAAGGCAAACACTACTATGAAGAAGCCCTTTGAGCACAACAGAACCTTGCAATTGTTGGTCCAATTGGAGTGGATCCATTGGTAGAGGTCTGCTGTGCGAGGCCATAACCCATTGAATCTGCAAATAATGGCATGCTCAGCAAACTTTTCAGCTTGCTCATCAAGTGATGGATGCTTTATTTCAATGGAGGGGGTTTTGTCCAGTTTGTCCACCAAAAAAGGTTTAGGAGCCTGAATAGGTGGAGCATTCTTTTCAGGCTTCTGAGCATGGACTGCATCTTTGTAAGAGAAAGCCTTAGCTGAGGATGAAGCTCCAGCAACTCCTCCTCTCAAACGAAGGGTTAAAATTATGGTGGCATCTCTTTTAATGTTGTAAGAAGAAAGGGGAAAAAGATCCTCAAGTTGTTTACCTACATGGATAAGCCGTTGAGCCACAGAGGGAATCCCCAGTTTGATTTGCAGCGCATGCTTGAGATCCTGCACTAGATCTGTTAGGTTCACCCATTGTAGCAACGTTTTCCCAGTAGTGAGCTTGATTTGTATCTGGAACGAAGGAGAGAAGTCCAAGTTCCTCTGTCCCCTGCAAATCTAAGCGGTGAGGGGGCTTGTTTTTGAAATTTTGTTAAGATAGTCCTCCCAAAATAGCTTCTAGATGCTCATTCGAGGCGGATCCAGGAAGCTAAGGGGGATCTAAAAGAGTAATGCATGAGATTTGCGATTCTTGTGGGGTGGAGGAGGTATCAATGGCGACGAACTGCTTATCCGCGGAAGTGATTTCTTCCCCAGAGCCCTCGCCGTAGGAGAAGCAGAAAAAAGTTCTACTGGAGCAG
The DNA here is from genome assembly GCA_000404065.3 of Pinus taeda. NCBI lineage: Eukaryota > Viridiplantae > Streptophyta > Pinopsida > Pinales > Pinaceae > Pinus > Pinus taeda. The sequence continues at coordinate 83,762 of APFE031648980.1, read as the reverse complement.
TCTTAGCGAAAACGTCAGCCTTCTTAAGGTGGCTTCAGAGACGCAAGGAGAAATCAAAGGGCGAAAGACTGGTTTATTGAAAGCCTACCTCGAGGTGAAAAAGAGCTGGGAGATCTGTTGCTTTCAAATGAGGAAGCGTCAGATCAATGGAAAATCGTATTGCTATCCATCCGAGGCTTAAGATCGCGGCTTCATCCACTTCAGGAACCGTCGCAGACCAGAAGGCGGCTGCCGAGAGGGAGAGGGCAGAGCAGGAGCTAGGGTTCCATTTCGCCATCGTTTTTTCCAAGCCCAAGTCTTCAATAGGTAGTGCGCTTGGCCCGGTTTAGACTAACTACTCGCACGACGAGCTACGACCTTGCTCGGGATTGAAAACAAGACCGGTCTGTCATGACGAGGCCGACTTTACCACTACGCCGCCTCCACGACCTTAAATTTTGGTATTCATTACTACTCTTCTCAAACTTCAATATTATTGGATTTAGTTATTCAGATTCGAGAGGTAGTATTGATGACCATAAGTCCACATCTGGAAATTGTTTCTCTTTTGGTTTTGGTTTGATTACCTGGAGCTCAAAAAAACAAAGCATTGTTGCCCTCTCATCCACATAATCTGAGTATGTTGCAGTTACCTCAGCATGTACAAAAGCTCTTTGGCTCTTAATTTTTTTTGGAAGATATTCGAGAAAAGAAAATTCAACCTACACGGATTTATTGTGATAATGTAATATCCCTCCCTTAATAATAAATAATAAATAAATAATAACTAATAATGAATTACAAAAAATATAATAATAATAAAATAATGAATAATAATAATAAACAATAAAGAATAATAAAAAAATCACTTGATAATAAATAATAAATAATAATAACTGATAAATGATATTAATAACCATATTTAAGAAATAAAATCAAAGGAAAGTAGAGAAAGATTAGCATGCAGACACATGGAGGGTGTGCATGTGGGACACATGGAAGGTGTGCATGTGGGACACATGGAGGGTGTGCATGTGGTTCCCCTTCCAAGGCTTTGTTCTATTTAATGAATGGTAAGGAGGATGGGGGGGGGTTCCCTCATTCAGAGGTTCTATCTTGCATTCTCTTGGGAGAATGGTATACCAAGACTTAGGAATACTGGCAGTAGTCGTTGATTGAGGGCTCGGGGGTGGCCAGTTGTTGCAGAATCCTGCGCAATTGAGCCTATGGTTGGGAGGAGAGTCGTCCCCAAAACCCTGTTGCAGTAAGCCTATTTCATCCACAAGTAAGCTCAGGTAAGCATTTAAATTTAATGTTAATAAATTAATTAGATATTCGTATTAGGGGCTGTTACATATGGTATCAGAGCAGGTTTAAGCCTTAGGGCCTATGGGCATCCATAAATTTACTTTGTTGGAATTTTTAACTTGACTTGTTTTTAAGTTTCAGGTTGATTACTTCCAGGAGGCGGCAAATTTTTTTTTTTGAGTATATTGTTCAATTCTTGTATATTGTTGGGTATGCTTTTTGCTCGAAAGTGTAAGTTTGGTTGTCCTCAGTTTCACTCCTTAATCCTTATATATTGTTGAGTTGCTTATTGCTTCTAATCGTGAATTGGGTCGGCCTCAATTCCAGTCCTTTAATAAACTTGTGCATTTAGCCAGCCTCAGCTTCAATCCATACATTTTGTTGGGTATGTCTATTGCGTCAGAGTGTGAATTGTGGCAGCCTCAATTTGACTCTGTATATATTGTTGGGTATGAGTTTTGCTTCAAACCGTGGGGTCCTGCTCCGTTTCTATTCTTACATCTTAATGCTTAATGCTTCCAACTGTGAATTCGGTTGCGCTCCGTTGCAGTCATATTTTGCTGGGTGTGCTCATTACTTCAAACTATTGAATTAATTTCAGTTCTTATATATTGTTGGTTATGCTTTTCGCTTCAAACTGTGACTTGGTTTGGGCCTAATTTTAATCCTTGTATATTGTTGCTTTTACTCGTTTCAAATTGGGAATTGGGTTGGCCTAAATTTCAGTTTTTACGCACTCATTGCTTACTGTTCTCAATCTGTAAAGTGAAGGTTTTTCGTGTTACATGTGCATGTATTTGGAAATACAATCTTAGCAACTTATTATTAGGAAATTGGAAGAAAATTCTCGATTTGGCTCATGGATGGATAGTTGCAGTCAGTGCTTTGCTGATGTTTGCTTTTTTTCACCATTGTGGATGTCCCATAAAGCTACTTGCTTTAAACGGGACTGTCAATGAAATCCCTGGTTGGCTGTTTACTATTGGTAAGTAATTCAAAAAAATTTAATGCGCATAAGGTTGATCGGTCGTGTTAAATCACAAATTTACTGTTGGAGAAACATCACCATTTAAAAAAATGGATTTTAACTGTGAAATTCCATATCATGAACTTCTTTCCAGTGGTTTGGTGTAATTCTAGTTCTCTCTATTACATGCCAGAATTCGGAAGTGCTGTTGACATCCTATTTTTCTTCCAAATTTGTGAGGAAATTGACTCGCTTCTTCCAAGACACCATGTCTTCATTTCTGCGAAGACTAATGCTGTTGTCTAGCTACTCTGTTTCTGTGAAGATGGAAGAAAGGTCTTATTTGAGAGTGCTTTTCCGTGGCCAGTTAATTGGAGTTGAAGTTTTCACTTTGTTTTACTTTTCTTGGACAATAGTTGTTGTTCGTATGTTGAGTTGAAATGAATTAACTAACATCCTACCCTGAAATTTGGACTGTCGGAGATCTCCAGTGAAGGATTCGCCTTTCCGATTAATCATTATTTGCTTGAAGTAATTGCAGTCATGTAGACTACAGAAGATTGAAGAGTGATTCTGTTAGGTATTTGAATGACACGTTGCAATTTGAAAAGCATAAATTATGCTTCGTTTTCTTTTCATATTGATATATAAAAAATGCCCCATTTTAAATAGCCCAGAGGCCCGTGAATTAAACCTGGGCGAGGTGTTACCGTAACATTACTTCAAAGTTCAAAGATCAGGTCACAAAAAAAAAAAAAATAAATAAAAAATAAAATATATTGAGAAGTTAAGAAATCTGGACGTTATGAAGCCACATTGCTTGGATTATTGAATTTCATTTAAATTCATGTTCAGTTTTACCCCCTTTGCTAAAGACAGTGATCACTTTTTAGGAATTTTAGTGTTGATTTTTACTTTAGTACTTCCGACAAGTTCATAGAAATTGATACCCATTGATAGAAAGACCACTAGTGTAATTATTGCAAGGAAGGGATATTGCAGGGGAATGGATAGAAAATAATCTCATCTTATGGTGTGGAATCATTTAATTTGTTGCGCGAATGGTGCATGGTCAATGAATTGTTGTGCTTATCATTCTAGTTATGTCTACAAGTCACTGGAATAAATTCAAGCTAGCAAAGGTTGTGTTGCACCTATGGTTAAGTCCCTAGCAACAATGCCATGATTGTTTGGTTGAATAGTTGGTACTATCGGTTTGTAACTTAGAGTTTCTACACTCCCCTGCATTTGAATTGCTCAGCATTGTCATTCTCCCTTGTGTGCCCCTCGATTTCACTCTGTTTCATGGCTGGTTTAAAAGTTGTGGTTTAATTAACTTGTAATTGTATAATTGGCCCAATTCCATTACACCAAAACATCCACATAAAGGGACTATGTAAACCATTACAGCAATACACCAGCGTCGTGAGCTAGCTACATTACATTAATCATTAGCTAGGTATTTAGTTTCTTTACTTGAATGTTGTGTAAAACCCATTTCTCTAGACTTCTTTATTACTTACAATGACCCTAATGACCCTATGACTCACTTAAGCCCATTACACTACAGCCATACGTTATACAAGCTTGTTTGTAGTAATACTATTTACAACGACTTATTTATTGGTTTTAAGAAGGTAGATGCGTGAATGGTTTGCATTGGCTTTGGTTGGTTGACTATTGGCCTTGGCAATTGATACACAAATAAATCAATTTTTTTTCAAAAAGGAACTTAGCCATTGATTTCAATTAATGAACAACTTTTGGAAAAGCATAAAATTTGTTGGACTTTATTGAACTAGAAGTTATGGTATTGTTTTAATAATATATCACTAACTAAATCTGAAAAGGAATTTTCTTAATTATCATTAGCCATAGTAAGTGTGTTTAAGAAATTTGAAATGACCCTTCCAAACAAGTAAAATCCACCACTTGTAGTGTTAACCTTTTTTTTTGAATGAATAAGTCATTTTAGTATTATCCATTTTGCGGATTTGAACATTAAAGTTGGGGTTGTTAATGTACTAATTGGTTGATGATTTAAGGATTATAATCAGAAGGGTTGTTGAAGCTATAAGGAATCAGATTGATAATTCATATTTCCTTGTGGGAATTGGTGGATAGTTCATGGTTGGGAGATGATAGTGCATTCATTCAATGATTTTTCCCAAACTTTGTTTAGAATTTCTACCCTCGCAGGAAAATAAAATATCATTGTTATACCTGTTGTGCTTTTGTGTTTAGTGATGTGTTAAGAATTGGGCCTTATACCTTATTAGATGGTTGTCACCAAAATGAATGTTATTACTGTGTGCTTTCTATCAGATGGTCTTTTTGAGCACATTCAGTGACATTCTCTAGATTACATAAGCAATTTTGTTGGAAAGATCTCATAAGCAACATTCATATTGAATTCAGATGGTGTGTTCCGAAGCCACCTTTGGTTTTGGATTATTCTTCACACTGAATCTTTTGCAATTTATTTTCTGTATCCATATAGTATATTATAGATTATATTACAGTATACTACAAGATAAACTTGATTCAGTTTTAGCTTGCAGCATATTATACTGCTAACAATTTAGTGAAACAGAATGTATATGCACTTTGGGATTTTCCACCTTTGAGAAGGTACTCATTTCTGCTTATCTGGGACCTTCTTGTATTGAGCTGTGTATTTTTTATTTATTAATATAGTAGGAAGGTAGAAATTTTTTCTTTGATTCATAATTTTCTGTTACGAAGTTTTTTCACAAATTTTGTTCTGAGATTTTATTTTTTAATTAAATTAAACTGGTTCTGGTGAATATTTGTATTAAAGGTGGCCAAAAATGGCAAAAAGATTACAGGATGCTATTACTTACAAAAAAATCTCAGCAGCATCTACATCAAGATTTACCTTTCTTTTATCACATTCATATGTTTTTTTCAAGCCTTTCTGCTACTACAGAAACACTAACATTTCGGGTATATATTTGCAAAACATAATAAAAATGTTAGTGATTTTTGAATTTTTCTATGAGGAATTTGATTTGACTGCTTTCCAATTTGTAGAAGATAGAATGGTTTTATTTTGACTGGTGGTAAATAGGTAATAAAACTTCTACTCTTTCTAGTAAGATTCTTGCTCTTAAAGAATGTTTCAATACTAACTATGATTGATTTGCTTTGATGGTCAATAAATGCTATGGTGAAATCCTTGGAAATTTCTCGACTTGTCCATCGTGCTTTCTTTTCTGAAATACAAGCAGCCTAATCTACTTGTCCATTCACTTTGGACTAAACAATGTTTATTGTAAGCCTGAATTCATGCCTGAATGTTTATTGTAAGCCTAAATTCATGCCTGAATGTTTATTGTTACTACTCTTCTTCTGAAGCATAAGTAATTCTCTGTTGTCGTGAAGATAATCATTTGTGTCATTTGAAATTCTGAATACATTGCTTTAAAGTGCTCTCCTAGTATAGAGTAATTCTCTTTTCATGTGGAGCAGGGTGTTTAACTTGTTGATTGAATAATTAGCTAGAGCTTGACCAAGCAACCATCGGAATCAATTGGCAGTGAACCCGAAACATTGTAGACGATAATCAATACAAATTTGAGTGATTTGAGAAATAAATCAATCCGTGGCAAACCTAAAACCTAGGTGAACTGTCTATAGAATCAAACATTAGTGAATCCATCTATCAAATCGAATCCAGGTAGATCGAAACCTGAGAATGCCCAAATGGAAATGTCATAATTTGCAATTGCAAATTTATGCACATATGAAATGAAATCAAACCTGATTTATCTATGTTATAAACATAATGAAATTTTTGTTGAGGTCCATTTTTCATGAGAATATGAACCGCCAGTCATTTCAAGGACGTGGACATAAAACCTTACTTTTTTTTTTCCTCCACGATGCCATTTATTAATCCACACAGAGTGGACATAGGTTTCAGAATGGAATGCATAATGATCCAATATGGTAATGGAGTGGAAAAAAATGTTTGGAAAATGGTTTAACCAGAATAATTCTCTGAAAAATATGATTTAGTTACAACTACAATCTTTCAATTAGGTGTTGTAATTCTTTTGGTTCATTTTGGTCTGTTGTAGTGCTGCCCTGACTTATTAGGGGCTATCTTATAAAAATGTGTTAAGTGGCTTTCAACAATGCAATAATCAAGAAAATCTAGTTATGGGAGCAAATGGAAATCCCTCCTTTAGGGAAGGTGTTTACCTAAAGTGGAAGTAAACCCTATGTTTATGGTGTCACATAAAAGTTTGGAAGGCTATCATCAACATATGAAAAACCATTTCTTTATTTGCAAATATGAGGGGAAGAGATTTGATGAAATAGATTCACATAAAATGGCATCTAAAAGAAAAAATTGATATGAGATTAGGAGCCAGGGTTATTATTGTTGAGATATTAATTTCACTATGGTTAAGTGTCATCTTATTTGATTTTGTTGATAACTGTCATAGACAATTCAGTTTTACTTCAGATATAGAGTTTAGTCCTGTATTGTTGATGTTTACAATATAATCTATTTTGTTGGGAATTTTCTCATAAATTCCAAAACAGAATTAACTGAACACAAAGCAATGCTCTGTTTTCTCCACATGATCTTAACACAGAGGGTATTGACATAAAGCATATCAGAATTCTTGTTTTTAGTAGCTTGTCACCAAGGACTTATCAAATTGCTTACAGTTTATAGTTCAGCTTGAAAGATCTCTTCAGAAATTGGCCATCTAGGTGTTCTTAATTTTGCACTAAGGCTGAAAGCCTTTTTGTTTTATTGGCATTAAAAGTGTTAAGTAACTAAGGGACCTGTTGATTTAAACAAATATATCTTTTTTTTGGCATATTTTTAGTGGTATATCTTGAAGTTTCCTAGCTGTATAAGAGCATTTATATGCTTGCTGAGCAATCACTGTTTGCATTAGATAAGAGATATATTGTTGGACAAGTTTGGGAAAATTCTAACACATTATTGAAAGATAACTTTATATTGGCACTTAAGGAGATTGAAGGTCTTCTTGATTATGTTAGACATCTCCAAAGTTGAATGATCATTGGGATTTTCTTACTTGAATAAGAAACATTGGTTGCATTTTCTATTATCATTGTTATCTTGAGCACCTTGGCAAAGCATTTGTTGTGTTTGGCATGTCTTGAAAAGTTAAGGGAATTGAGTAATCTTGTTACATTGCATAAAAAAATCATTGGCTAATTGTTTAAAAGGATAAGCGCTCGAGTTATCATTTGACTTATGGTTCATGTATTAAGTGGATATCTATTTTCTGAATTCTAAGTTAGTACATTATTGTGGAGAGCATTCATCTCATGGCAATTTTATCTTGGGGTTATCCTCCTAATCTTATAACTGAGATCGTCTCTTGAATATATTCTATGGCTTAGTTTTCTTCTGATGGAATTCCACTGTCCAAATGTGTTGATGGATTCTCTTATAGTGGGTTTTGAAGAAGTTGGTTTTACTAGGATAAAGATGCTTCTTGATGTCAGACGAAGAGGTCTTGACGGTATATCATTTGGAGTTATGGCTCGAGCAAAGCCCAATGAGGCGGTGGAAAAAGAAATTTGGGCTGAGAAGAGCTTCAACGTAGCATACCCGTGCTTTTTTTTGGGTACTCAAGTTTTAAATTGGTGGTAATCATTATTGTTGAACATTAAGTGACATTATCATGGATACTTTTTGTATCAGTCATCATAGTCCTTGTACATGTCTTGATCATGGAAATTCCATTTATATTATTATTATTTCTATGTGTTCAACTTGACCATTTCTATCTCATCTTGATTTTGAAACTGTAATTCATTAACAGACTTGGCTATTGCTTGTCTATCTTCATGTAGGTTCATAAATTACGTTGTATTCATGAACCAACATCTCATCCTGAACAAATCCTGTTGATAACACATCTATCTGCAAACAATTTAACCATTCAATTCCCACGTAATTCGAATGAGGAATCGCGCGTAGCTTTCCATGGATTCAATTAATCAATGGGTGAATCTTTCTGCAGATAGATGAATCTTTTTACAGTTAGTTATACCTCCACATCTATATTTTATTCCGCTATTGTGCTCAGTGTTTGATAATCCATTTATATCAGTGGGGTTCACTCATTTCATTGTCTGTTAATTCTACGGGTTAGTACCGCTTTGCTTTTTCAGATTTTGGACACCGGAGGTGCGGATGATCAAGCTATATACGAAGCTATATAACAAGTCTGTAAATTTGTAAGTGTATATCGCAAGATTGCAGGTGTCTGAATGTTTCAAATCACCATATGAGGTTGATCAGTATGGATAGATTTCTTGACAAGTTTACAATTTTCTATCTTAGGCAGGCAATTTTACGCCTAATTGTATTGTAATTTAAAGGATTTGCAATGGTGTTGCCTTCGCAGGTGCGCTTGCAGGCAGACCATATAATTAATAAAATGATTATTCTTTGTGTATTGGGGAGGAATAACCTTCCCCTTCATTCGATCTGGTTTTGGGTCGGATGGCAGTGTCTCTTCTTTATGGTGTGGAATATTTTTATGCTTGATTCATAATTTTATGTCATATATATCATTACTTCACCATATATCATATTAAATTATTGAACTAAACATCAAGACAACTTTTTTACTATTATAAATTAACACATGACATGAAAATAGTAACTGAATGTGATTAAAAGGACAATGTCACTTTATTTTTTACTTTGCTTGGTCATACGACTTTGTTCAAAGCATATAATAAATCATCCGATAGTACTAGTTTTCCTTCATAAAAAGGTTTACGTGGGTTTATCCAGAAAGCTCCACTATGCGATTATGTTGTCCAGTCATGAGGACTATTCATGATTAGTTTCTTCATGGGCTTTAACTGGTTAAAAGGCATCCACTTTGTAGATACTATAATTTCCATAGGATTGACTATAATCTTGTAATAGGAAAAAGATTCTTTAGTCACGAGACTTGTAGCACTTCTTCGACTTTTGGTGGATATTGAACCACATCTCCATGATTGATAGAATCTAAATCATTAGTACTCCTTATCTTGCGTTTAATGATCATTTGAAAGGTGAATTAGTGGATGGATTGGATCATCTAGTGACTCACATCACATTGCAGTTTTATTTAATTAGCTATCCAATTTGGTATCTAAGGACAAATATATTCTTAGCAATAAGCTACAACAATCAGATTCTACAACAGCATAATGTTAGCATACTTGAAGTCTGGTGCATTCATTAGTTCCTCATTGCTTTCTCATACACATTCTTCGGTTCTTTTCTTCACATTAATATCTTATTATATGATATGACATAATTAAGATATACTTTTATGATTCAGTAATTCATTGGAAAAGTATGTAATTCTATAATCAAGCTCATTCAAATTACATGTATCTGCTCATTTACTACTCATATCATTTGTATATTGAACATCATCAAGCTATATGATGGTATGGTTAATGCATTAGATGCATGTGGAGATGTGATGATTCACATGACTCCACAAATGGGCCCAGAAGGCCGGTTTATTTGATGATCTTGTACGAGCCCATACGCACGAGGGAGAATAAGTAACACCATATGGGCTGGGGACAAAACTCAATCAGCACTACATATGCCAGTGGTTCCTTTGTCTTGTGTATAACTCTTGATGGATAGCTCTTGAAGAGCTATGGGACCATCTTGAGAAGGCCAAGTGCCTGATGTTCCAGGCTTGGTGCCTGATGATTCCAGGCTTGGTGCCTCATGTTCCAGGCTAGGTGCCTGTTATTGGATTGGGATGCCGAAGTCTAGAAGGGATGTAAAGGACTTCGATGCCTGCGGCTGTGCGCCTTAGTAGTTATAGAGGGAGTGGGCCAGCCTGCGAGATGCCCGGGGTCAGCTGGCACAAGTCTGCTAGGGCTTTAGCCAACTTCTATGAGCTCTTAGAAGAAGCTTTTAATTGATGGATGAAAGCTAACTCAAAGGAAGCTAATCTACTTGCGAAAAGAGATTGACAAATTGAAGGAAAGCACAAACCCTAGCAAACCCTAATTCTACCAGCTAGTCCTACTGATGCAAAGATGAGGGTGCAAACTACTGAAAGAGATGCCATTACTTCTATGAGGGGAAAATGCATGTGTTTACACTACCTTTATCCTAAGAAAACATCTTTTTGTATTTTTTATTAAGTTGTCAATTTTCTCATGCATATGCTTAAACTGTGCTTTACTGTGGAGGGGTGGATCAAGGAAGAGGAATGCTTGGAAACAGTTGGAAAGGTTCAGAGAGGGGCTAAGGAGTCCCTAACACTCTTCCAGAGAGTTTCACAAAGTTTGGCTATCAGGAAACTTCACTTGTGAGCTTCTACAGGAAGTCTGCAGGGGTTCTACAGGATGTTTCAAAATTTCTACAGGATGTTTCAGAATTTCTACAGGATGTTTGGGAATCGGTTTATAGGGGATGGATGAGTGAGGGAAGGTGCATGGATGGATCTGGAGGTGGGATAGGGGTCTAAAAATGGCCTAAGGACTGGTGGATGGAGCGGTGAAGAGGTGTAGAAGGCTGACTTGGCTTGAAGAAGGCTAAGGAAATGATGAGTAAGGAGGTAGGGTTACGTGGATAAAAAGGATAGATGGGAAACGAGAAACTTAGCTAAGAGAAAGAACAGGTGGCTCAGATGATACTTTGGGTGGATGAAAGAATGGATAAGATGCCCTGCACGGTGTACCTTGATCAAATCAACAAAGGCTTGCAAATGATCAAATCTTGAACTAGTCTAGTCTAACCATCAACAACATAAATGAACAACAACTTTATTTGGGAAGAAAACCTTGTACATCATCTATGCAAAGAAACATTTCAGATGTCCAAACCCATGACTAATCTCTGCTAATGAAAAAACAACACACTAAGGATTGCATAGTCAAGCAAACTAGTGTTTTTGTGAGGCAACAATGTTTCCTCAATTCCAACGCCAAATCCAATAAGGATGAGGTGAAACCAGGAGTTTGGTTGTCCCTTTTCTTGGAAGTTTTTCTGTTATTATCCTACCAAAGCACCTAAAGCAATGTCATTCATAAACAATGATCTATTCCAGCAACATAACGAAATCTTCATAACAGAAATATGTTCAAATGCATAAAGGAAAACAATGATACGTAAAGGAAAAGTAACAGTACAGAAAGGAGGCCCTAGGCTCTCCAGTTGGGCCCAACCCTGAGAGCTATGGCTCCTATGAAAAACTCAGATTTGACAGGAAACCAAACTGCTTCTCATTATCCAAAAATAGTCATAAGAGTCATGCCAAAAATGGCTACAAAAGAACAAAATAGGACTGGCAGCACTGAGTTGCAAAATTCACAATAGTTTCAAAAGTCTTTTTACGAAGGCTGAGGCCTCAACATTTATACATCACGAGGGACCTAGTTGGCCTCCTCAATTTTTGGAACTCGGCTGTCAAACTGTGAGTTAAACAATCCCTTCTAAATTCTGCTTGGCTGCCTTCTAGATTCGGTTTGGTGGTCTTTGGAGCTCGAAGTTGGGGGTGAAGATCCCAAGGAAGGGTTATTTAATGCCATAGGCAAGCCCCCTTCGAATCCTCACCTCAGGCTTGGCTGTCTTATAGCCCATGATTGCTTTGACTTTGCTCCAATATGTGTCAAAAAACCTGAAATAAGCACATGTTAACCACCTAGGAAAAGTGACTTCCCTTATTCATACAAATGACATAAACATACTGAAAATAATGCATAAACTATAGAAAATGAAGGATTTGAACAAGGACTGAACAAGGATAATTAGGCCAAATGAGCCCAACAAGTTACCGATTTTGGGGCTCATCAGCAAGCCAAATATAATAAGAGCCTGATGAAAATATTTCATATTTTCAATGCGAAATCATTTTACAAAAAAAAAATAGTTTGATATTCCATGGAAATTATGAATCTTGTAAAAATTGAGGAATTCCTAGAACAAGGCGAGGGAAGTTCAATAGAGCATACTTTAAGTGTGTACCATAAGGGGATTGAACTTATAAGTGTCCAAAGAACTTAAACATGGGTAGAAGACAAAGAATAAAATACATAACTCGAGGAGACAAGAGCCTTGTTGGGTCTATTGTTAGAGAAAAGTTGAAGGAAGATCATGAGAACATAAATATAAACTCATTTTTTGAAGAGACATGATGAAGCCATACATAGAACTTGAAAAGGTGCTAGCGAAACAAAGTAGTATCTTAAAAAGAAAATGCAAAATTGGAGGTAAGTGTTTTTTGCAAATTGTTCATGGGAAGTATTGAAAAACATCATGTTTATTGAGGCAGTTCAAACACTAAATTTGAAGTGCACCTCATGCCCAAATGCATATAGAGTCTCTTGGTTGCGTAATGGACATAATTTCATTGTGTTAGGATAGTTATTGGCAAATTTCTATGGAAACTTATCGAGACCAAGTCTTATATGACATTTTACTAGTGGATGCATGCCATCCTTTGTTATGAAAGCCATTGCAATTTGGTAAGAAAGTTGTTTGTGATGGGGTGAAGAACACCTTTTTGTTAGAGAACAAAAAATAGGACATGGGGAACTATAACACAAAGTAACGTTGTGTACAACCAAATAATTTTTGAAAGAAAAATTAGGGAGAAATGTTGTTTTGTAATTTTGCCAATTTTTTTTCAAATTTGAGATAATAATGTTAGACAAGGAGTGACTCAGTAAATTTATGGAAATTATATCATATGATCTTCCAAGGGCATATAGACCCCCTATGAGGAATATTTTGCATCAAATTCAATTAATTATAGGTTGTAGTATATAAAATAAGTCACCTACATATTGAATCTAGTACAAAACAAGGAGATAAATAAACAAGTTCAAGAGTTATTGGATTGAGTAATTAATGATAGTTTGAGCCTCTTGTGTAGTACTTGTTGTAATAGCGTTGATGAAAGGAAGAGATTGGAGGATGTGAACTAATTCAAAGGCATCCACAAGATCATCATCAAATATTATATTTCCTTACAAAGGTCAATGACCTAATGTATTGTTTGAGAAGTGAAAAGTGCTTCACCAAGATTGATTTGAAGAGAGGATATCAACCTATAATAATTTGAGAAAGTGATGATTCAAAAATAGTAGTGAAGGCTAAAGGTTGTGTTAGCACTCCTCGATGTCCCAAGGCTAAGAAAGGAGACCAATGGAGGTAAGCTCAAACCAACTTTGGATTGGGTAGCTAGCCCTACCAAATTAGAGAGGGCTCTCTCTATGATCTCACAACCAATGAGTGACTGGAGAGGAAGATAGATATTTGGCTAGATATTATGCTCAATAGGGTTTGAATTTAGGGTTTGATGGATGGAGCTCATAGATCTAGGAACTAGGCTAGGGTTTCAAATGATCAGTTGCAGAGATATAATGGGGCAAGGTACGTATGATCAGTGACAGAAGTAGGTTTTCATTTTGGTATAGGGATGAAAATATAGGGGACCAGAATGAGCATGTAACCATGAATTCACTCATCAGAAGAGAGAACACTAGCATGAAACTCTTATCAAAACAAAGCATATAACTTATGAATTCTTCTTAAAAACCTATGATATGATCAAAAGAAAGAATAGATATGGTAGTAAGGACAAATATATATTCAATTTGATGATAAACTAGAGAAAAACACTGTCACAAATAATACCACAAGAATCCCAAGATAACAGCTGCAATTGTCTGTTGTATTACTGCAAAAAAGTGTACACTAGCTCCAAGCTATGATTATCAAACATCCAACAATATATATGACTTAGATTAGGCTACATATAGATCCCAAAAAACAATTCCCCCTCTCAAGGGTCAAATCCATCATCATAGGAACTATTTACATCAAAATCTCTAACTATATCTAAAATTAGGGAGGTTAGAAACCAACTCCCTCTTTAGACTAACTGACTTAGTTTGAATTTGAAAGCATTAATTACAATAAAATTCAGTCTTACCATCCCTAGAACAATTAATTACATCATTTAGAATTATATCAAGACTAATTACATCAATAAAAATCAACTCTTGACCATGAAACTTCGAAAATGGGTTTCTCCACAGAAGCATAGCAAAATGTGCAGAAGCGTAGTGTGCTCTTAGCAGAAGCATAGTGAATTTTGCAAGATGTTTTGGAGGCCTTCCCAGAGGATTTTTGGGCTACAAATGGTATCGTTGGAAATCTTTGGATTGTCTATTAGGCCTCTAAAGCTTCAATTCTTCAAAAACGCCTCTCCAATAACACTTAAAACTAAATTTTCCACAACTACTCCAGAAGTGTAGCGTGAGGTCCAAAAAGGTGGTAGAAACATGAAAATTGGCTAGTTTTTTTTTACTTTTTCTCCCAAACTATGAGCTGAAATGAAAAATAAAGTTGATATATGTGATGTAGAGACCAAGATATTTCCATACATGTAAGCCATTTTTCATTTGGAGGCCCTGAGAAAAGGCATAGCGTGGCCACGCTTTTGGAGGGTTGAATTTCTGGGTTTCTGCAAACATAGGTCTCAAATATGGAGCAATATATCTCTAAAAACAATTTTTTTTACGAATCGGGGAGAGGTTTTATTCGATAAGGTTATTTTGAATAAAAAAATCTCTCATTTTGCAAAACTAATTTCCCATTTGTTCAGAATCCAAGTTTAAAGTTGGTCACTAAAAACACAACAAAAAATTGCAAAAGCGCAACATGTGGTTTGGATAGTGATTTAGAGGCCTTCCTGTATGATTTAGATGTTGCATTATGGTTGGAAATATTATTATGTCGACTACAAAATAAATTTATAAAGCACTGCAAACACCTGCTCCAAACCCCTTAAAAACGGACTTGAAGTCAAGTTGTACAGAGTGCAACAACTCTCTTGTAGCAACTATATTTTGGGAATTTATCTCAAATCATAAAACCTGTGCATAGATTGAAGGAGGTTTTTGTTATTTGGTATATTATTGACAAAAACCTCTTTCACTTGTGTAAAATCCATCTTCATTACTTCAGAAAATGATTTTGAAGTAAGATTGTCCCTGTGTGTAGAAAATGACCTCAAAACCCTAAAAATCATGCCAATTGCCTCTGCTAATACCATGAAATCCATCCTTGCTATGGTGGTCTTGTCCCTCTTGAAATTTTTGGCAAAAAGGCTGGTTAAATCGGCATGACAACCCGCCTCTTGAATCTTTTCACAAAAACCTAGGCAACCCACATCTTGAAAGGATTTCTTGATGAAATATGAGGCATGGATCTCCTGTATATGAGTTGGTTCATATATGGAGCTGTTACCTACTTATTTTAATTCTTCTTCTCACTGTTCATGGTTTTATCTTGCCTGGAAAAACCCTAGGTTTGGTAGGAGGAAAGGGTAGGGTAGAATTAGGAAAACAAGGGAAAAGGGACAACTGTGTTGAGGGAAGGGAATGAACGGATTAGGGGTTAGGTAAGTTTGTGGGAAAATTATAGGGGGTAAGGATAGGTGTTAGGGAGTGTATGGAGACAGAATTTATTGGAATGAGTGAGGGAAAGGTGTGAAAGAATGCAAAACACAATCCTAGCCTACGAATTTGTCAAAGCGCAACATAGGCTAGGGTTTGTAGGTAAATGAGGGAGATGAAAAGAAGTGTGTGGGAAAGAATTAGGGGAGTTGTATGAAGTATGAATGAGGCTACTGAAGTAAGGAAACTAGGGTTTTCTTCACTGAAATGATGCAAAGACCAAGAGAACCCAAAATCACAGTGAAAACCCTAGGAGAGGGATTTGACAATTTGCTGAAGAAAATTCACTGAAAGAGAGTTGATGAGAGATTAAACTTACTTGATTATATCCTCTTGAACCTGTGGAATGTTGATGGAACCCTGTGGTAGCCTCCTTTTAGATCCAAAACCAAAAACGCAGTGCGTTGGTCAAAAGCGCAGCGTGCTAGCTAGTTAGGATTTGATGATGGAGAGATGGAGGCTCTGAAGGTTGAGATGAAGATGAATGGTGGAGAAATTCTCAATGAAGGTGAAATGAAAAATAAGAATCCTTGGATAATGTTATTTTAGGCTGGAAAACATTTTTTTCTTTTTTGAAAAATTGAATGATAGGATAGTGTACAACAACTTTAGCATTTTATTGTGCAAGGTTACATCTTCATAAGGAGTAAAATGTACTTTATGAATCATTTAATACACTTTTTCCTAATTACTAACTCCCATGATGGTGACTATGGTGATGAAATGACTCCCTACAGGACTTTTGATGACTTGACCTAATGATGACACCAAACAAATATCTAAGGCCATGATTAAAGACCTTTGAAACCTTGTAGTATGCATGACAATGATATGATGACCACGATGCTCTTTTGGTGACTTTTCACACGAGTGATGACAAGACCATGACAAAATTTTATGACCTTGAGTATGGAGGGAGTAGTAATGACCTAGAACTGACCAATGATCAAATTTTATTTGAAAAAATAATAATTTGATGTAATAACCATATAAATCACATGGAAAGAATACATTTGATCACTGGTGACTCATAGACACTAACAGGTTGTATGAATGGTTGTTGATACACTTTGGGTTGAAAAATGCACCCAACATTAAAGCCATACTTGAAAAACTTCATATTTATGTATTTGGGTGATATACTTATGTGTTCAATAAGACAAAGGAAGGGTACATTTTGCATTTGTGCAATTTTTGAAGTGATTGAAGCATGATCAACTATTGATAAATTCGTGTAAGTGTTCTTTTGTGGAGGAAAAATTTGTGTTCATGGACTTGTGATACCTTAATATTGGTTGAATATGAATCGAAAGAAGGAATGAGAAAATATGGATGACCCTACACCAATAAGCACATTTGAGGTAAGAATATTTGAAGAGATTGCAAGCTTATAAATGAATTTTATTTAAAATTTGAGTGGCTTTTGTGCACCACCAACAATATGAATGAAAAATGGAAAGTTCCAATGGAACGCAACAAAAGGTTTTGAGTTGATAGAGTAGAAGGAAACCAAGATGTATGCATTAGCTTTACCATGTTTTTCTTTGACAAAATATGACCCTTTTTCCAAGATTTTGTTGGTAGTTAGCAACTATCTCCTTCTTATCCATTATGTGGCAAGTAGTTACCTACTCATTAGTGAGCTCCACTCTCCCTATCTTCCTAAGACAACGCCCTGTCTTTCTAGGTAAGTTATTGATCAATTAAATATTCCATGATTAATAATCTAATGCTTAGATTAGATGCCTAGGTCTTACATCATCAAGGATAATTGAATCCAACCACTAGTTTGCATCAATTGTTACATATAACCATTACTTTCATTCTTTAGTGAAAATTTAAATGATGCAAAGAGTATTCTGTTTATGATCATAATTTTTTTGTTATCATTCATACATTGTAGAGGCACTACTTATTTCCTAACGAAAGTTTTATTTACATCAATCATCAAGTGTTAGAAAACATAAACAATATTGAATCAAATGCAAATGAGATGGATTGAGTCCTTTCAAAGATTCTTATTTATAATAAAGCATGTATGCAAAAGAACAAATAATGTTAATGCCTTGTAAAAAAGGGTTGACACTATTAACTACCATGACTATGGAGATGGTTGGTTTGGATGGAATGAAAAATATGTATGAAACATATGAATATTTGTTGAAACACAGAAGGCTCTCAAAGAAATATCAATTAAAGTTTGAACTTCATGCTTAGAGGTCATTCAAAAGAGATTTCTCTTCGAAAATAAAAAATTGTATACCCTGAGAGAATCATGAGGGAGAATCTATAATGTACTCAACTAGTAGAAAAACACAACATGGAAATTATTCAAAGAAATATAAATGTAGAAAAGAAAATACAAGGGACAATGAGATTAAACTTATAAATTATAACCCTTGCATTAATAATTCCAAAAGAGTGAAATGTTCATGGATCTGTGGAGGTAACCTCCTTTGAGTAGAACAATCACTGACGAAAAATCACATAGCCTTCTCGCTTTGTAAATAGTTTCTCATTTAAAAAAATCTAACTATTTGTAGCCCATAATGACTAAGTACCAACTACCTTGCATGTGTCATTTAATAATGACAACTATTTTACAATAAGTAACTACCCACTAACTCTCTAATAGGTCTTATTCAAAAAACATGGCATTATACATTAATTAACTAACTCTTATGTACTCTAAATAAGGGAGGTTAGAGTAGGAACCAAAATCCCCCCTCCCCCCACCTTCAAGTTTAGCATTTTCCTCATTGATGGAGCATGAAAACTTCTACAACATTGAGGTTAGTTCCGAAATGGAATATTCAAGTTGCATATCCTTCCATTATACTAGAACTTCCCAAACGTGTGATGGAATATGTGGTGCTCTTTTGTGGCTATCATTGCCTTGTATTGTAAATAATTGAACCCTTCATGAAGTTTTAGAAGGCTAGCTTAAACTCAAAAATTCTACCCCACAACCGAATTGAAAGAGTAGACATTAAATATTAAATGGATCTTATAGTGATAGAAAGAGGCAATTGATAAGAAACTTGTCTTTTTCTTTCTTTCATAAAATTAAGAATTCTCCATTTATTTTTTTAAATACAAAACAACCTATTTTAAGGGATGAATGCAACTTCTCCAACATACTATAAAAATATGGATTTTTCATAAGAAAAACACATAATTTATAATAATAATAATAATATCCATTTTTAAGGTCACAGCCAAGCCAGACACCAAATTGGTGTATGAGACCCCCTGTTTGTGGGACAAGGGACCCACCTCCGCGCAGCAATTTGACTGCTAAGTCTAGCAAGGCATACATACTCTACCCCCCTCTGGTTTTGAACCTGTGACCTCTTAAGAGGAAACACATGCTCTTAACCATTAGGCCCACTCAAGCTGTATCACTTTATAGAGTACAACCCATCCAAAGGTTAGTATCATCATAGAATTTTTAAATGGGTAAATCATGTTGGAAACATAATTTTTTTAGGTTAAGTAATTTTGGAACTAATAGTCCAAAAGATGTGAAATATATTACAGTATACATTTGCATTTTCTATTAATAAAATTTACCTCGAGGTTACCTTAAATCAGTCATACATCTTCGTGAGTTCTATAGTGGTATCAAAGCCTCAAGTCTACCTTAAATAAATCATACATCTTCGCGAGTTCTATAGTGGTATCAAAGCCTGTTAGCTTTGCACTTGGGAACTCTACCTTCCCGGTTTGTCAAGCTGAAAACCTGCACTAGATCGTTTCTGTCTCCGTGAGATATGACACTTGCCCCCACACACTCTCTAGCTGCATCGATTTTGAGGTGCATGAATGTTTTGATTTTCGACACCAAACACTATTTTCAATGAATTTCTCTACAATTGTGCAGAAGGACTGTTGCTTTATGTCAAAGCAGTAGTCTATAATGGACTTTTTGAAAGCCTTTCCGGCGGATTTTTCCGGTCTAAATCCGGCAGCAATTCATTGAAATCCCAAGTTTAATAGCTAGTTTCTGCACAATCAATGGCTCTTAGGGGTTTTCCAGGGCGCTGAATCCAAATATGTCAAATACTGAAAGAGCCCATAGTTTCCACCGAGTAGTGGTGCGAGAAAAGGCTGGTCTGGCGGTGCGTCTCTCTACTGAAAACGGTGAATATTTACGCCCAAGGTTCTTGGCTTCATCCTTGTCTTTTGTGACATGGAGTTTGTGAAACACTCGCCTATCTATGTTTGAATAAGCCACAGGGATGTTTTTCGTGAATAAAAGATTAACTCTGGTTGAGCTTTGTTTAGAGATTAGTTAATAATCAGTATAAATTTATAAAATACAGATTTAACATGAGTAGAAAGATCTAATTTCTTTACTGGTAAAATTTTATATGAGCTAATATTATTTAAATTTTATAGTTATTTTTTAAAGATTTTTTTAGATTTTTATTTTTTCCACATAACCAAAATTTCAACTTTAATAATGGATTGATAACATTACACATCATACTGAACTGTAAAATAAATCTCTAAACTCAATTACAATTGCAATAATTCTAAGTTATTGACCATTAAAAACATTTCACCCATGCCACCAACTGCATTATTGATAGTTGGTATTGTTACCAAGAGATTACTATGAAGAATTCATGCCAAACTTCTTTTCCCTAGCTGAAATTGGTAATCTCTCAAATATTGTAGCACATCATTTGAGTTCTGCAAAAATAAAATAATGTTCCAATCTTGGCTCTACTCCCGGTTCGAAACAGATACTTGGAAACCAAGTTCAATTCCTTCGCAACAACGTTGGGGGCCAACAATGGATATTTAGAGGCGGTTCCATTTGATTCCTAAATTAGAGAGAGTTAAACTTTCCTAAGCTTGAATCGGTTTTTAAATCATCCGAGTAATTGAGTTAAAGGTGCATTGTAAAGGTTTCTCTATTTGAGATCTCTGCTCTCGAATTTGAAATTTTGTTATTTTCTTACCGCTGAAGCAGTAGTGTTCTGCTTCTTCAAGGTGAAGGTTATGCATTGATTTATGTGAATTTGAGTTCTGAAGATACGAATGTGGATGGCTTCCTTGTTTGTCGAAGGTTGCTTCTTGCTTATAGCTCTGTGTTCAAATAATTTAACAGTGGGGTGTGAAATTTGTGAATCTTGTGCAGTTTGGAGGAATTATCATAAATTACTGAAGGAGTAGCCTACGCTTGCTTAGTTTTTCTGTTTTTCTTAAAAATACGCTATATTTTATGTCATAAAAGAGAGTACAAAATACTTATGTATGCTATATTTTATATCATAAAAGAGAGTACAAAATACATGTCTTTTTTAGTTGTAGTTTTGTTATGTAGATTTTACATCTGTATAGGGTGACTCTTATTCCACATAGATTAGTACATATAATTTAAGGACACAACCAAAAACTGAGGTATCAAGTAAAAAAGAAGATTGTATTACAATCATATTCTTCTTGTCTACATCATCACAAAAATAAAACTAGTTATATGTTGGCTTGTTGGAACCTGACTCAGGTCTAGAGATGATTTAGTTAAACAAATCCCGGTACTACTGGCCCTTTCAGCAATAGTTTGTGGAGCGCAGACTGAGGTCTCACCCGAAGTAGTATGGGAGGGTGCTAGAACCAGGTTTTCGCACATTGGAGATGTCTGATGGTTTCAAGTGGTCTGCGGTTCGACTGTACGTGCAATTACCTATACCTTGCAGTCTGAGAGGCTATCTTCGAACAACTCTTTTCAGGGTTCGAAAAGTGTTATTACCCAAGTCCTTACTCATAGCCCGATATTCAAGTGGTCTGCGGTTCGACCGTACGTGCACTTACCTATACCTTGCAGTCTGAGAGGCTACCTTCGCACAACTCTTTTCAGGGTTCGAAAAGTGTTATTACCCATGTCCTTACTCGTAGCCCGATATTATGTGATTAACTAAACTTTTTTATACACTTTTAGTTATACTTAACAATATTCACAGTTCATATAAGTGCATGTAGTAAATAAACAATATAATTTCAAGTAATATCAAACATGTAATAATTCAGAATAGTTACGCAGGATTCAAATAAAACTTCTCTTTATTATTTTCTTCCTTTTGTTACAAACTCAACCCTACCCTACGCACTCAACTGCAGGGGTCCATGCACTCAGCTGCGGATTCTACTAGACCTCTATGCACTTAGCTCGAGAGCCTCTTCCTACTACTACGACCCCAGACACTTAGAGCTTTTCTCTATGCTTGCTCTCTCAGTCTATCATCAGATTCCATCGATCCATTCGTTCTATTCTTTTACAACTTAGAGTCTCACTCTATTTATACAATCACATGGTTCGCAGACCATGAGTAGCTCGACACTACATTCAAAAATTAGGGCGGACAACCCTATGACTCTAACATACAATTTGTGCTTTGCGCCTGCAATTCACAAAGTATTTACAAAAATATTACTCAAAACTTGGGCTTTGAGCCCCAAAACATGTCGTGAGGGGATTCCATGCTCAACAGACCTCCAACACAAAAATCGTGACTCACCCTCAAGTCACTTTGTTAGTGTGGTTGTTATGCTTCTTAACCTGCAAAGTAATACCGAACAGAGAATATGCGAAGAAAAGATACCCAGAACACCGAATATGCGAAGAAAATATACCCAGAACACAGAATAGCAATGATTTTATTACTCAGAGAGAAATGTTCACAGGCCTCTTCGAGGGGGCAACCTCCAATAGAGCAGAGCTCGATTACAAAACAAGACACCATACTCCTCGCAGGAAGTCTCTATCCTTTATATATGACTTATACATGCAATACCACTGGCCAATACCGTGGGTTTTATTAATACCATCTATCTAATACTACCGCCCATTTACCCTCTATCTAATACTACCGCCCATTTGCAACTAACTGTGGTCCCGTCATTAATTGCGGGTTAACCACTTACAAATATTAATATGG
>APFE031648980.1:0-39233 GCA_000404065.3 Pinus taeda | reverse complement strand
ATTGTTATGTTTGATATATTGTTTTATATTACATATGATTGTTATTATTTATGTTGTTATCATGTTTAAAAAAAATAAAAAAATACAAACAAGCAAAAAATAAAAGAAATAAAAAATTTGTTGTTGGATTTAAAAATTGAATATTGGCATATTGGCATAAAATAAAACTTTGGTAGAATAATGGAACTGGATGAAACTGCAACAGTTGGTACGAGGGCAAAATTAAAAAAACAAAGACACTTTTCACAAAATTCACGCAGGTTTGAAAATAAATAATGGAACACTTGGAAACAAATTTTGAGAATCGATTTATCAAACATTTGGAGGATTCTATAGATGATGATTATATTGTTTCGATAGCTTCATGTTGGCATTAAAATCATAACAGTTTTCTGTTGGATACTTTTATATGACATACTAATATGCAGAATACAACGGATCTTTCTAATGCCAATCATTTTGCCGAGCATATTTCATCTGACACCAACAGGGAGTATTACTTTTCATGGTTGTTTTAAGAAGGGATTGATTTTAATATCATGATTAAAGTCAATTTCAACACTTTGATTTTCCTTAATATGTTTTATCTGGTATGAAATTTTTGCGTAAGAATCATGAAGGAACTGGCCATTTCTTCTAGAGCACACTTATGTTTTCTTTGTACCAAGTTTTTTTACAGGTTACAGGATAATCAAGTACTCACTATGAAGATTACATTGTGCGCACAATTGGTCTTCAAACGACTAAATTCATGAAAAAATCTAAAAACAAATCGATGTCCACAACCATTACTTTGCAACTCCCATTTTGCAAAATATTTTCCACCAATTGTCAATCCATAAAGCATATCATTTCCATGTCCATTTTTCAAAGCAAGAGTATCTATTCATACACCATGCATTTCCTTACATCCATTCTTTACAAGCATATTGTCATTTTCCATGTCATTATCATTCCCCATCATTTCCGCAAATAAAATCATGCTTCTATGGATACCATTGAGTCAAAGCCCTAGAGTCTAATTACCCTTGTGAAAACACCTAGAGGCTTGCATGCCTTAATGGCAAGTACTCTTGCCAATGAACAACGGGAGTACATGAATATCCCTTGTTCGTTGGATCTTGTAGGTGACTCGACCACAACAAATTTATTCGTACCTACAAACATGTGTTAGGCATCCTGACTCCCTTTGGAATCAATGGTGGGAGCTCTTGTGTTGGTTAGGGGCATTCATTAATGGCCACTAAGTCAACAAATTCTTGCTATGTTCGACACCGACACATTTATTCACATAGTAAGATTTATGCCATCGAGCGTTGAAGACTTGAAGACCTATGTTTTGTAGCAGATGAAGCAGATTTCCTTTCATTGCTTTTTAGTTTGTTATGACTTGAGGAAAAGTCAATAAATAAGGTTGGGGGGAGGAAAATGTAACTTATATATTTTGTATACCTTCCAAGCCTTATAGATTTTCAGCTATATTCAGTAGACTAATCAAATTCATCATCCAGCAACAGAGGATCCAACAGCAGATATGACTTTCAGCCATGTTCAGCAGACTCCTCAGATTCATCATCTAGTAGAAGAGGATCTAGTAGCCGATACGACAATACAGATCCATCTTTCATCCACAACTTGAAGAAGAAGCTTCAAATTAGAATTGCAGCATCTGAACATGCATGATTCATCCACTTCTGTAGGTAAGTAAGGTATGATGTTTTCTAACCTTTAATCTTGAAATTCTTTTGAGATGCTAAAATGATGATATTTGGAAAATATTCCACTATTTCACTATTCCATTTCTCATTAAAAATTGCCAAAAACCATCAGTTGGGGAGGGGGGAATTTCACACTTCATTTTTTTTTTCCCTCATTCATATTACATCTTAAACCACATAGTCTTCCCACAATAAAAACTACTACAAAATGATGAGCATATGATTGATCTCAACAAAGTAAATAATGATTGTAAACACAAGAACCAATCATTAAAAAGAGATCTCAACAAAGTAAATAACGATTGTAACACAAGAACCAATCATTAGAATATGTAAATGCTTTGCAAACAAATAAAAGTTATCCAAGGATGTGCAAAGTTAAAAGGAAGTCCATGATTGAAAGATGTTTGTTACACAAGAACCAAACATCTTGTAAAAGGAAGCTCATCTAAGAATCAAATCAAATAAGTCATTGTAGTAGCTTGCATGACGACATGCAAGAGCTTCAGTTGGGGAGTATGTTGGGCTCCAAAAATGTCATACATTACCATAAATTTTTCACCTATGCTTCCATTATATCACTCACTATTCACCACCTTGTCACTCCATTTTCCCTATTATTCACCATTAATGGGTCTCATTTATATCTTCTAAGTATTATTTATTTTTAAGCATTTTTTAGAGAAATTCTTGATTAAATATTAGAAAATAATATATTTTACTTTATATATGGAAAGTGGGTTGTTTTTGTGACATGTGTAGTTGCCAAGGAAGCTTCCAAGACACCTTTTATGTGGCCTTGAAGGATCAAATTCGAATTTGAGAAGATAAACCTCATGGAGAAGATGATGATCTCATGGAGAAGATCAAGGACAAAAGGGGGTCATGTGTCTAGATGGTTGAGAGATGTATGGAACTAAAAGAGATATTAGTGGATCATCATTATGAGTTTGTTATCCCATTCCATTGTATAAATAGGAGTATAATATCCTTCATTTGTAATCTTAGAATCTTCATTTTTAATCTTAGAAAGTTGGTTTGTACATTATGATAGAGATTTTGAAATAAAGACTCATACTTTGATTTTGTTGCTTCTACATTTCAGTTCCCTTTGAAGTGGTATGCTTGTGGAGTTATGGAGGGCGCCCCCATGGCCTCACTTGCATACTTATGTTAGGTATAATTTAATTTATGTTTTTATTCATTTCTGGTTTGAAGCAATGGTGATTGTGATATAGTAGGATTTTGAAGAAGGACAATTTGGACTTCCTTAGTTAGGAGCCTCTTATTTTACATCTTCTGCATCATAAGCCATTGTTAATTAGTGCTCTTAGATTTATCTTCATGAAAGTAGTATTGTAAAGAAGGAAAACCTGGTTCTCCTAAGTTAGGAGCCTCTTTCCTCATATATTACATAAATGAATTAGATTCTTGTTAGATATTCTAATTGTTGGAAGAAATCTAAAAATCCGTGTTCTTGTAAGGGAACCATAAGATCTCCGACAAATTAGAAATCTTTCTAGATCTATATATTTTAGATAGGAACTTCTAAGTTTACCTTCCCGGGTTGACATTAAATTAAACTCTAATTTGCATCTGCATTTTAGACCCAACAATGACCAGAACTCGTTATCGCATCCATGGGGCGATGTAGTAGGTCTTGTAATGAAATACATAACTTGAAAAGGGTGGTACACCACTATATTTAAGTATCATTTCAGGGTGTTAGCTCGCCTTCGATTTCCACAGTCAGAGGTCTTGTCACTGAACATGCATTTCTTTTTGCTGAAGAGCCTCCAATTGATGGTGCAGTTTGCTCGGTGTTCGCAACAAGTTGTAGTAGTCATTACCAACAACGGGATGGTTCGACTACTGGTTATGCATGCACTAGCCTAGTTTCAAATTCAGTGGGAAACATGCCAGGAATCGACAGAAGAAGAGATAACAACTATTATAGATGCTAGAGAAGAGGAACTGGAAGGAAGGGGGGAGTTACCAGTAGATTATGGATATGTAGACCAAGAAGAGCCTAAGGAGATGGAAATGAAAGAAAGGGAATCAGAACCAAAAAGGGATCTTGAAGTGGAAGAAATAGTCGAGGTTGTTACACAAGAACCAACCTCGGCTGTGGAGCTAATGGAGGAAGGGGAAATGGAGCTGGGAAGGCCTGAGATGGAAGAAACTGTCAGTACCACAATCGAGGCTGTTCCACAAGAACTATCCTCGACTATGGAGCCAATGGAAGAAACTGTCAGTATCACAGTCGAGGTTGTTCCACAAGAACCAACATCAACTGTGGGGCCAATGGAAGAAGACAGGCCGGGGGAGGAAAAACTCGACACAGAAGAAACTGTCAGTACCGCAATTGAGGCTGTTCCACAAGAACCAACCTCGACTATGGAGCCAATGGAAGAAGACAAACCAAAGCAAGAGAGGCTTGAAACATAAGAGACTGTGGAGTTGACAGAGGAAAGAATTATGGATACGATGTATGGGGTTGACACGATGATACAAGAGTCCACCTTTATTAATTACATGCCAGAGGGAATAGTGCCAACACCATCTGCTCAGGAAGTGTTGGATACGGGTTGTAGTGCCACACAAGAACCACCGCCAACCCATCTGGTCCCAGAATAGGTGGAAGAAATAAATCCTGAGGTTGACACTACTCTGCAAGAACCAGTGTCAACCACGGGACAGGAGGCAACATAGGAGGAAGCCTCGAGCCAGAGCGAGCGAAATTATTGCAGATAAGGGGAAGGAGCTCGAGGTTACAGACGGAACTGGTACAGAATACGAAGAAAACATTCTTCAATCTCCTTTTTGTGCCTCCATTCTGAGGGGAGTGACAATGTCTCGTTCTCCCCGACGTTCAAAAAAGGAGATTGTTGTCCCTCCCATTCTAAAGTTTGATGGGTCAGTTAAAGGTCTGGATGTTGTTAGTCTATTGGTTGTTGACTCTCAGCAAGGTCATTCTGAAGAACATAGGGAGGAAGACGCAAATGATTATGAAACAAAGGAACCACGTAGGGGAATCCCGGTCGAAATGCCTGTGGATGCTCCTCTGATTAATCCACCACTTGCCGAACCAGCTCTCGAGCCGGTCGATTTAATTGTTAAAAAGGAAGCAATTGCTCCCGAGGAAGGGGGACAAAGTAAGGAGGTCCCAACAAATGAACCTGTGGATACTCTTTCGAGTAATCCACCACATGATGAACTAGCTACAAAGCCAGTTGATTTGGTTTTCAAGCAAGAAGTGATTGAGAGAGAGGAACCAAGGGAGGAGAACCTGACAGAAGGACCAATAGATACTCCGAGTAATCCACCACCTGCTAAACCAGCTGCAGGGCCAAGTAAAGTGGTTTTCAAGTAGGAGTGGATAGAAATATGCGAGAAAAGGAGGTCGCCCCTTAAAAATAAATACAACTATAGTTCAAAGATATGGTGCGGTTGAAAACAGAGGTTCGAAGGCTGAGAAGACAAGTGCATCGACTTAAGAAACATGTAAGGAAGTATAAACGACAAGCTAAGAAGCCCAAGGCTACAATGGTCGAGGTAGAAACACAGGTAGATGATGCACCGATGACCTCTACTACTACTCGAACGGATCCTATCGAGAACTTGTTCGACGACCATGAATTCTCCTTAACAACCGAGATTCAAACTTGGAAATCCACTGCGGCCTGCTATCAGAATGAGGTGAAAAGAGTCCAAGAGCAGTCATCCAAGGCTATCTTTGAATATGTAGAGCGAGTGGACATATTACGGTTGAGGTGTGTGAAGAAACAACTCAAAGTAGAACAGTTGGAAGGGCAAGTGTTGGAATTGAAGGCTGACAAAGAATAGATGTTCAGCTTGGCACAACAAGTAATGGCATGTCGCCCTCCAGCTTCTAGCTATGCCTTGTTATTGCATGAGGAATTTCTTCTCTTCTATTTGGAAAGCATTAAGAAGGAGGTTAGTCATGAGATCAAGGAATCTGTGCAGTTGCTCCATATATTGAGAATCCATGACTTAGTAAACCAACATTTGATTTGTGATCTCTATCTGCATGGATACTTCCTGCATGATGACAAAGAATTTAACCCAGTCACATATGTGGGGGACATTAATTTAAGGGCTCTCACCTCCTATACTCTGAACCAAATAAATTGGCAGAAGGCTTCTAATACATTTGAGTCAAATTAAAACACGAAGCCTCTTATGATGAGAGGAGAGCACAAATGGTTTGTAACTATGTACAATAAGCACACCACCTTTTTAGAGATCGAGGGAAATAGATACAGATGCTGAGGACACAAAAGTCGTGCATTGATCTTTGTGTCAAACAAATAGTCACATTTCAAGATGAGGCCCTTGATAGTTGTCAGAAAAGGCAGATGATGTCACCTATGTTAGTTCCAGTCTTCGCAGCCTGTCAGTAGAGATCAAAATGGGCTCTTACTATGTCTGGTTTTCAGAGATGTTTTGCACATGATCTTCAGTGAAAAATATGTCATAAGAATTTTCATCAGAAGCAGCTCAGAAATATCTTTGCAATGGTCTATTGCACGCTCGAAACCACTTCCTGGATCAGAATATATGATTGAAATGAATGATTGATTCTTGGTTATGCATGTTTTGATGTCATTTGCTGCACACAGGGACAAGTTTACTAAAAAATCAGTTTCTGAATTAATGGACATGAATTTTACTAAACTGAAAGATGTTTTTTTCAATCACATACCGAATAACAAAAACCTCCTATTTATTCATAGGTATTACTATGTGGGAGATATGCAGTGATATTTGAAGCCTACATTAAGACAAAACAAAATTTTCATCTGTTTTACTGTTTTAGTCATTGTAGTGCAATGCCATTTTACAACATATGGAAAGTAATTTTGAGAAACCCAAGGAGGTTTCTGTCAACCACGAGCCATATAACAAAAATCTCTTTCATTTTATTCATAGGTATCGTGAATTGGAATATTAGACTAGATCTTTACAACCTATTTTTACAGATTTAAATATTTAATGATTTCCTGTTTTAGAGATTATTTTGTGGCACCGATTTCGAGCAAATGGAAATGAATTTCCAAAATTTGAGAGATGTTTTTTTTCAAGAATGACCTTATATACAAAAAACTCTCTGTTTTGTAATATGTGTTATGGTTCAAGAGATACAAGTTCATCTTTGACCCCTATTTTCAGAAATTCGGTCAAACTTTAATGTAACTGTTTCTATCTTTAGGGAGATGGTTGAGCTCAACTCCCTTAGTACAGGGATGAGATAATTGTATATATTTTATGAATTTCAAAGTGTAAAGGGTTCGAATTTTTTAGTAGAGAAAAGCTATTATTGAACTATGTAAAGCTTAAGCTTTTCTAAATATTATTCTATTGGAGCAGTCTCTGCCCTTTAAACTTAGGATCCATCACGATGTTTAATGTGCAACATGTTTTTCTTGTGAATTCATTTCCATGCTTTGTTTTTTCTACTAATTTCATTACAACATTCTCTAAGGGAAGTGTTAGGAATCCATCCACGCACGATGCTCCTTTCACAATGATTATGTTGTTTACTGTAGTGGTTATCTTTTCAGAATCCATCCTCTGTTAGATGCTCTGTTGAGTAACCCTATGCTTCGCTTTCTTCTAAAGTTTCCACTATAGATCCATCCCTAGTTTGATGCTGGCACGGTAGTGGTCTTTTTCCTCTTTTCTTCTCTCATTATATCTTTAATTTGGCTGAACATTGCGCTTACTTTTCCCTAGGTTTGCTAGCAGAAACTAGCCTCGATTTCATAGCTCAATGGTCCCTTCTCTTACTGTTTTCGATCGACAATTTTCAACCAAATCCCTGTACTTCATAGCTAGCCTAAGATTCAGTTATTGCAGCCACATTTTGTTGGCAAAGAGAGAGTCCTCTTTGGTTTGGCAGGGCTAGATTCCAGATCAAAAGCTTGGACTCTGGTTACCTCAAAATTACCTCTTCTCAGCCTTGAGGTTCATTCTGAGTGCTAACATATTGGCATCGTTGTTGGAGACGAGGTGACAAATATTCTCCAGGAAAGATTGTTCAAGTTGTAGATATGATTGCTGATGGTGGACAACATTTAGACACATATGAAGGCCGAAATCATTCACCTAGTGACTCCATTGTTCAAGATCCTGAGCTTCAAAGTTCAGAGCGACTTCACTACCAAAGAATCCAGATTTTAGAGCATTGATGGTAATCACCAATGACAGGGTATGTGGAAAATCCTTTATCTGGGGAAATATTAATAACTTTAAGGAATGAGTTAGCGAAATTTTAGATTGATCAGAGTTTCTCAACATCAGTATTTCGTTGTTTGAAATTCAGCCGACTCACACCTGAAGGTAAAAATTGTTTTCTTGGTTTAGTTGCTGAAATATTACAAAATGAAATTGAACTATTGGATGTTAAAATTGAATCATATGATTTACAAGATCCTAAATAGTTCTTGGGAACTCGCCCTCCTCCCAAAGAAGAAAAGGTAAGGCTAACCTTGGATGGCTGGATTGAAGGATGTTTTGATTTACAGCAAGGATGTGACAATCTCCAGCCGAGAGCATATGTTAATGAGTTGGGGCAGCATATAGAATCTGGTTTTTATGATCCTATATCAGCATATATGGAATATTTTCTTAAGTTGAATGAAAAACCAGATTTCCTTTTACAGAGCCAGAGGTACTATGTGTATATATTGCTTGTAGAATTTCCAATTATGTTCTAGTTCAAACACCATCAAGCAACCACATCATTACAACAAAAGCTTAATTGGTTGATTTGGCACTTTAGTATCACTTGATTCAGTGATTTTGCAGTAGATTAGTGTAGGATAAGTGTGTAATACACTTGTTGGACAGACATCCTTCAACATCTAGTTTAAAGTTTGCAGTGTATGATTTTCAGTGTTCAGTTTGGTTGTACGTTTTTTACTGTATTGGCCCAATTAGCTAGGCATTTGGTCTATGGTGTTATTGACACCTCCAAGCAGCTGCCATCCCCAATAAGGACAATGTTAGTTCCAGTCTTCGCAGCCTATCACCAAAGATCAAAATGGACTCTTACTATGTATGGTTTTCAGAGATGTTTTGCACATGATCTTCAGTGAAAACATGTCATAAGAATTTTCATGAGAAGAAGCTCATAAATATATTTACAATGGTATATGGCACACCCAAAATTGGTTCCTAGATCAGAAGATATGATCGAAATGAATGATTGATTCTTGGTTATGCATGTTTTGAGGTCATTTGCTACACACAGGGACAAGTTTACTAAGAAATCAGTTTCTGAAGTAATGGACATGAATTTTACAAAAGTGAAAGAGGTTTTTGTCAATCACATACCAAATAAAAACAACCTCCTTCTATTTATGCATAGGTATTACTATGTGGGAGATATGCAGTGATATTTGAAGCCTACATTAAGACAAAACAAATTTTGCATTTGTTTTACTGTTTAAGTCATTGTAGTGTGGCGCCATTTTACAACAGATGGAAAATAATTTTGAGAAACCCAAGGAGGTGTTTGTCAACCATGAGCCATATAACAAAAATATCTTTCATTTTATTCATAAGTGTCGTGAATTGGAATATTTGACTAGACCTTTACAGCCTATTTTTACAGATGTAAATATTTAATGATTTCATGTTTTAGAGATTATTTTGTGGCACAGATTCCGAGCAACTATAAACGACTTTCCAAAATTTGAAAGAGGTGTTTCTCAAACATGACCTTATCTACAAAAACCTCTTTCCATTTTGTAACATGTGTTATGGTTCAAGCGATACGAGTTCATCTTTGACCCCTATTTTCAGAAATGTGGTCCAAATTTAATGTAACTGTTTCTATCTTTAGGGAGATGGTTGAGCTCAACTCCCTTAGTACAGGGATGAGATAATTGTATATATTTTATGAATTTCAAAGTGTAAAGGATTCGAATTTTTTAGTAGAGAAAAGCTATTATTGAACTATGTAAAGCTTAAGCTTTTCTAAATATTATTCTATTGGAGCAGTCTCTGCCCTTTAAACTTAGGATCCATCACGATGTTTAATGTGCAGCATGTTTTTCTTGTGAATTCATTTCCATGCTTTGTTTTTTCTACTAATTTCATTACAACATTCTCTAAGGGAAGTGTTAGGAATCCATCCACGCACGATGCTCCTTTCACAATGATTATGTTGTTTACTGTAGTGGTTATCTTTTCAGAATCCATCCTCTGTTAGATGCTCTGTTGAGTAACCCTATGCTTCGCTTTCTTCTAAAGTTTCCACTATAGATCCATCCCTAGTTTGATGCTGGCACGGTAGTGGTCTTTTTCCTCTTTTCTTCTCTCATTATATCTTTAATTTGGCTGAACATTGCGCTTACTTTTCCCTAGGTTTGCTAGCAGAAACTAGCCTCGATTTCATAGCTCAATGGTCCCTTCTCTTACTGTTTTCGACCGAAAATTTTCAACCAAATCCCTGTACTTCATAGCTAGCCTAAGATTCAGTTATTGCAGCCACATTTTGTTGGCAAAGAGAGAGTCCTCTTTGGTTTGGCAGGGCTAGATTCCAGATCGAAAGCTTGGACTCTGGTTACCTCAAAATTACCTCTTCTCAGCCTTGAGGTTCATTCTGAGTGCTAACATATTGGCATCGTTGTTGGAGACGAGGTGACAAATATTCTCCATGAAAGATTGTTCAAGTTGTAGATATGATTGCTGATGGTGGACAACATTTAGACACATATGAAGGCCGAAATCATTCACCTAGTGACTCCATTGTTCAAGATCCCGAGCTTCAAAGTTCAGAGCGACTTCACTACCAAAGAATCCAGATTTTAGAGCATTGATGGTAATCACCAATGACAGGGTATGTGGAAAATCCTTTATCTGGGGAAATATTAATAACTTTAAGGAATGAGTTAGCGAAATTTTAGATTGATCAGAGTTTCTCAACATCAGTATTTCGTTGTTTGAAATTCAGCCGACTCACACCTGAAGGTAAAAATTGTTTTCTTGGTTTAGTTGCTGAAATATTACAAAATGAAATTGAACTATTGGATGTTAAAATTGAATCATATGATTTACAAGATCCTAAATAGTTCTTGGGAACTCGCCCTCCTCCCAAAGAAGAAAAGGTAAGGCTAACCTTGGATGGTTGGATTGAAGGATGTTTTGATTTACAACAAGGATGTGACAATCTCCAGCCGAGAGCATATGTTACTGAGTTCAGGCAGCAGATAGAATCTGGTTTTTATGATCCTATATCAGCATATATGGAATATTTTCTTAAGTTGAATGAAAAACCAGATTTCCTTTTACAGAGCCAGAGGTACTATGTGTATATATTGCTTGTAGAATTTCCAATTATGTTCTAGTTCAAACACCATCAAGCAACCACATCATTACAACAAAAGCCTAATTGGTTGATTTGGCACTTTAGTATCACTTGATTCAATGATTTTGCAGTAGATTAGTGTAGGATAAGTGTGTAATACACTTGTTGGACAGACATCCTTCAACATCTAGTTTAAAGTTTGCAGTGTATGATTTTCAGTGTTCAGTTTGGTTGTACGTTTTTTACTGTATTGGCCCAATTAGCTAGGCATTTGGTCTATGGTGTTATTGACACCTCCAAGCAGCTGCCATCCCCAATAAGGACAATGTTAGTTCCAGTCTTCGCAGCCTATCACCAAAGATCAAAATGGACTCTTACTATGTATGGTTTTCAGAGATGTTTTACAAAAGATCTTCAGTGAAAACATGTCATAAGAATTTTCATCAGAAGAAGCTCAGAAATATATTTACAATGGTATATGGCACACCCAAAATTGGTTCCTAGATCAGAAGATATGATCGAAATGAATGATTGATTCTTGGTTATGCATGTTTTGAGGTCATTTGCTACACACAGGGACAAGTTTACTAAGAAATCAGTTTCTAAAGTAATGGACATGAATTTTACAAAAGTGAAAGAGGTTTTTGTCAATCACATACCAAATAAAAAAAACCTCCTTCTATTTATGCATAGGTATTACTATGTGGGAGATATGCAGTGATATTTGAAGCCTACATTAAGACAAAACAAATTTTGCATTTGTTTTACTGTTTTAGTCATTGTAGTGTGGCGCCATTTTACAACAGATGGAAAATAATTTTGAGAAACGCAAGGAGGTGTTTGTCAACCATGAGCCATATAACAAAAATCTCTTTCATTTTATTCATAAGTGTCATGAATTGGAATATTTGACTAGATCTTTACAGCCTATTTTTACAGATGTAAATATTTAATGATTTCATGTTTTAGAGATTATTTTGTGGCACAGATTCCGAGCAATTGTAAACGACTTTCCAAAATTTGAGAGAGGTGTTTCTCAAACATGACCTTATCTACAAAAACCTCTTTCCATTTTGTAACATGTGTTATGGTTCAAGCGATACGAGTTCATCTTTGACCCCTATTTTCAGAAATGTGGTCCAAATTTAATGTAACTGTTTCTATCTTTAGGGAGATGGTTGAGCTCAACTCCCTTAGTATAGGGATGAGCTAATTGTATATATTTTATCAATTTTAGAGTGTAAAGGGTTTGAATTTTTCAGCAAAGAAAAGCTGCTATTGAATTGTGTAAAGCTTAAACTTTTCTGAATGTTATTCTATTGGAGCAGTCTCTGCCCTTTAAACTTAGGATCCATCATGGTGTTTAATGTGCAGCATGTTTTTCTTGTAAATTCATTTCCATGCTTTGTTTTTTCTGCTAATTTCGTTACATAATTCTCTAAGGGAAGTGTTAGGAATCCATCCACGAACGATGCTCCTTTCACAATGATTATGTTGTTTAATGTAGTTATTATCTTTTCAGAATCCATCCTCTGTTAGATGCTCTGTTGAGTAACCTTGTGCTTATCTTTATTCTAAAGTTGCTACTGTAGATCCATCCCCTGATCGATGCCTTCAGGGCATCGATTTTTTTCCTCTTTTCTTTTCTCAGTATATCTTTAATCTAGCTAAACATTGCGCTTACTTTTCCCCAAGTTTGCTGACAGAAACTAGCCTCGATTCCATAGCTCAATGGTCCCTTCTCTTGCTGTTTTCGACCCACAATTTTCAACTAAATCCCCGTACTTCATAGCTAGCCTAATATTCACTTATTGCAGCCACGTTTTTTTGGAAAAGAGAGAGCTCTCTTTGGTCTAGCAGGGCTAGATGCTAGATCGAAAGCTTGGTCTGTGGTTACCTCATAATTCTCAGCCTTAAGGTTCATTCTAAGTGCTAACAACCTACATCTATCTAGAATAGGGAAGCTTTTGGAGCAGCAAATTTTGAACGAGCACTAAGTCGGGTGCCAATATATGTCGCATGCGTCCAAAAATGTGGGCTCTAGTGGATGGAATCCGGTTCAGGTTCCCCATCATTTGGTTGCCAGCAGAGCATTATACCCCAGCATATAATGTACCAAATGATTGGTGGAAGGAAGTTCTTCTCTCAAAAGGAAACAAGGTTCCAGGAACAGATATGGCAGAAGAATATGATATCGCCCAGCTCCACGAGGATCGTAGCCATTCTAACCCAGACCCGTGGAAGTGACGAGTTGCATGAGGGTATGTAGAAGGCTAGTTGGGGGGAGATATTAGGCACCAAATATTCTTATCTTTTCCTTACATTTTCACCCATCCTTTCATCCTTTTTGCACCAATTGATGTGCATATATTGTGATAAACCCATGAGGTAACCCTTCTTTCTAATGTCTCATGGAATATTTAATTGATGAAGTAAAGTCACGAGGGTTTTGCCTATGTGAACTACTAAAACTTGTTATTTCCACAGATTCCGGTGAATAGGTATCACTTTCACAGCGTGTAGTAGCAGTTCCACGATTCACAGTAGCTATTCGGCAATGTTGTGATAGCATAACCAACTCACAACTATTTTCAAGCTTATTTTGGATCTATTCTATTCTCGTTCTCTCAGCAATTAGTTGTTGTTCTGAACTGTTGTATATTTTGGGCATTAGTTGCCAGGTTTTGGGGAATATGTTATTACCCATCTATTTGTATAAAAGGGATTTTATTCCTATGGAAGGGGTTAGCCATGCAAAGATATGTATTGTAACATCTCTTTTATAGATTAATAAAATACAAGAAATTTTGATGTTCTTCCTTTAGCTATGAATTAACGCAGCCTTGATTAGAGAGCTCGGCCCACTCTTCTGATCAAGTGTTGTGTATTTCTTTTATGTATGATGTTTCATTCGTTGTCTGTTTATTCTTTATTGTTGTTACAGATCTCTATTGATTGTTGTGAATGTCTTTCAAGTTCTGCAATTTATTTCTAATTGTTGTTACAACAATGCTTTGATTTCTTAGTTGTGAATCCTTAGTTGATGTGAGATTGTGACCTTTCCCCTACATATACCTTACACGTTACCTTGAAAATTGTACACACCTGATTGATGAATTAATGTGGAAAAGGATTGAATAGTTTATTCACACTCGGACAAGGCCAACACATGTCAGGTCCCATGATCATGGTAGGTCAACTCATCATGAGACCTCCTATCCTCCCCTAAATCTTTTATAAATTTTGATTGTAGTTAACTTCAAAGGTTACTTAAAAATTGGGGAGACAGATCTACTCTTTAAGAGTACAATATGGTGTGAAAAGATTTTAATGACTAATCATTACTGGCTAGTTCCTCTACCCTAAAGACTTATTAAAATATCCCAGATAATGACTGCAATATTCTTTAAGTTAATAATGTTAGTGTTCTCATGAATAGCTTATTATGATCTTTACAAGAGTGGTCCACCGTAGGGGGCTCTCCAATAGTACCTTCCAAGGGAAACTGAAAATATATATTGCAGATGACAACTTCATTAGAGTGGTTAATCATTTTTACTTTTGTGAAATCATGAGGTATTAGAGTGAATCATACTCAACAAGCTTTGTCACAAATGTGTGTGTTAACAACCAATGTGGATCAAAAGCAGTTTTAGTGGCTATGATTTGAAAGTCAAAACCCCAATTGCATTGTTGTAACAACTTTATTCATGGCATTTTATTATTCTTCTACCCTACTCTGCCCTAAGAAGCATAAGACTCCCTTTTAAGTATAGGGGGACTTCTAGTGCAACCAAGTGCACAAGAAGAGGATACTCATATTCATGTTCAAATTTAGGAAGTATATGCGAGAAAATACCAGAACATGAGGTACTAGCTACATTAGCTGATGTGATGTTACAAATTTTTGGATGATAAGGGAGGGATGAATATGGACAGTCATATGAAACCAAGATTCTATGGGATCCATATACTCTTGGTCATTTGATTCATGGGCAACATCTGATGCATCATGCAAATCCTCCAATTTTCTTTGTTCATCCTCTAAAGCGCAAGCTGGATCATGTTAGTGTTATTCAATCTCAACTTCCGATGGCTTCTCCTCATCAAGCATGATCCATAGCTTCTCAGTCTCCCTAAGAAGATCCTATGGTTCTTCATGATTCTCTTCTTCTAGAGCAGTAGAACGATTTCTAATTGATGCCAAGATGTGTTCTTTCTATGAAGCAAAGACCCCAACTTCTGCCAGAAGTTGTGATAGTTCTTTGAATATCATCACACTTCCTCACATTTTCCTACTAGCTGGAAAGTCTTTTCAGCACCTGGATTGAGAGCAGGGGGTTCTTTAAGCACCTAAAAAACTCAAAAGATCAATTGCGTTAAAAATAACAAACCAAGATTGTAAACTAAGGAGGTCACACTTGCGGAAATTAAATAAGCTCTATTGCAGAAAAAAGTAACACACTTTGCAATAAAAGAAATTTCTCGAAACACAATTGTAGTAAATCAAGCATCACACTTTGTAGAAAGAAAAATTTATCATAAAAACTAAATTGCAGTAAAAGAAACAAATCAGGCATCACACTTTGCAATAAAGGAAATCACTCATTTGCAGAATGGAAAACCTATCTTGTGAGCTCTTTGGGAATGTCGTCTAGTATGCTTCAGCAAGCAAGGAGAATCTCGTTAATCTAGGAATTCAATTGCGAAGGAAAGGGAAAAAAATGAAAACTAATTGAGGCCTTATCCTACAATGCCTCCCCGGCAACGACGCCAAAATGTTGGGTGATATAAATACAAGATTTACACCAACATTTAATTTGTCAATCAGGGTAAGTAAACTTAGAGGCATAGCACAATATATACCAGAATATGACCTCAGGGATCTGTCAAATAAAAAACCAAGCTTTTGTAAGAAATTCGAAAGAAGCATCATTTAGGAAAAAGGAATAAGACTTTTCAAAAGTAAAGTAAACGCATCGCGGGAATCTACTTCCGGTCCTCTCCTGGGTTGAGTTGACTCCCGCAGTAAGTCTTCCTCAACTGTCCAAGGGACAAGGAAATGTAGGCCCCATTCAAACGAAAGCGATTTAAGAAATAAATAATACAAAACCTTTTAAAAATTACTATTATGTTTCAAGGATGAAAAACATGAAATTAAACTAGAAATCACGCAGCAACTTCACTCAAACTAATCTAAGGAAATAATCGAATGCTTTAAAAAGAATCAAGATAATAATGCATTGCTTCTCTTAAAGACAATTCAATACTTTAGCTATAAGAGAAATATGCAATAAGAACCAATGTATAATTCGTATTGTTTACCCTGATATTATTAAATAATTCCTCAAAATATTCTGTATAATATATGCAACATTTGATTATAATGAAGAATTCTGTGAGCGTTTTGTCAACAAGATTCATAATCTTTCCTTATGTTGATCCTAACATTTGCTTATTAAGAGTGCAGGAATAAATGTTTTTCTGCAAAATTACAGGATTCAGTCTCATATAATATTCAAAGGCCATCATGAATACATGTTAAGTTAAGTTAACCAGAATTATTTCTTAGCAATTATTTCACCATTGCATCCTGGAAATAAACTTTGTTATGCAACAATGACATCAGTAAAATCTTTGTAATAATAAATAAGAGATGCAGTGAAAACATTCACCGTTTACTTTAGTTCAGCATTTATGAAAATACATCCAAAAGCATTGACATTAAACATAAATAACCAGAGTAGTAAAAAAAAAACTTGTGGAATGAAATTGAAAATTAAATGACTGAAAGAAGAGCTATGAAATGAAATTGCAGAATTATCTGAGATCACACTCACACTGTGAAAACTAAAATGCGGTAAAATAAAGTTAAGAGGTTTGGGGCAACAGACTGGCTGGTGGACCCAACCATCTAGCTCGTTTCCCTTGCAATGGTTATATCACAATCTTTAGAACAATATGGAGAAACTAAATTACTCAAAAGTGATTCCTAAATAAACTCATTTCAGAGTAGAACCCAAAATTCAAAGTTAAATGCCAAAGAAATTCATTTCATAAGTCCTATTACAAATTCATTAAACAATTTTGCGTTGGCTCCAGTGGTCCCCTCTAGGAATCATCCCACTGGTGTGCAACACCTTCTTCCCTGCACACTGATAATCCATCCTCCTTCTGCAATAAAATGCAATTTACAAAAATTATATGATCTGCCATCCTTTACACCTACGTAACTTCTTCCTTTTATAATACTCCTACATGATAATTTTCTTGGAAACTAACATGGGGATTGAATAAAAAATGATATTCATCAATAGAATACCATTAAAACCATTTCCCCATTAAAGGAATAAAGATTTGACACAAATTTCCCAAATCTCGCCATTTTCTGCAATTATGGAATAACTAATATTTTTAACAAACTGCCTCCAAAGAACTCTTCGTATCTCCTTAACCATTACAAATTTGGGAAATGTTTTTGGAGGAAACCTATTATTTTTATGTTTGTAGCAATAAGCTTTCTCAGAGTTGTCTGGTTCATTTCCATTGCCTCATAAATCATGCTTGAAACTGATTGTTTGAAATATGAGATCCTAAAATTATGGAAAACAATCTCTTTTTATAAAACTGCCTCAAAGACCCTTATGTAACTTTTATAAAATTACGAATTTTAGAAATTTGTTTAAGGCTCAATCAATTTTCCATACTAGGACCAAAACCCATGTTTCAGAATTTCTCTATCTACCTTCACCTGTACAAAAAACGAGGAGGAAGTTGGTAGTATGGAAACTGCTACGAATTCAGGGTTGAGGCATTAATTATTTCCTAAATACGAGTCCGTATGACCTGGGTGTATCTTGACTTATGTGGAAGTGTTCAAACAATATTTTGAACAAAAACCTCTTTTATATTTTCCTAGAAATGTGTCAATGTATGAAAGCCCAAAATTGGTGTAGGAATGTTGGTGTAGGCACAACTGGTGCAGGAATGTTGGTGCAGGAACTGCTAGTACAGGAACTGCCAGTACAGGAATTGTTAGCACCTGCCACAAAAGGACCTAAAGTTAATGACTTTTTCACATTAAATACTCTTCAAATTAGCAAAACAAGAAGAGTTCATAGATCAACAACTGTCGGCTCTAAATGCCTCTAAATAATAACTTAATAATGCATAAAAAAGAATGATAATGATTATAGACACTTAGTAGAGTCATAAGATTATTTAATAAAATCATGAAAATCTGGACAAATTGGAGGCTCAACACCATTAATTCTTTGTACCTTCTTCTTTGGAGCGTTAGCCAACCAATAACTTGATAATCAACCTGTTCTGTGAATTCTTGGTTATAAAAGTTGCTTATAGTATGTTTTAGGGATCCGCAACTATGCACTGTATTTGGTTGCGTATTTTTCTGATTATTTTTCTTTTTCAAAAAATAGCTTAAGTGCATTTGTTTTTCAAGAAAAGAAAATGAAAAAAAAATGCTTAATTTTTTTATTTATTTGGTTTGATTCTGCATATGTATATTGGGTTAGTTGTTAGATATTATTGCATGTCTGCAAGTTGTGCATTTGTTTACTACATTGGATGCCTAATATTGAATTGATGTATATATAACTCTATACTTGTAGAAATAACTTATTCATTGAATTGAAATTGAAAAGCATATTTGCTACATGGTTTGGGTCAGAGTCTTATAAAACTCCATATTTCAACACCCCTTCCGAAGAGATTAATAAAGTACCTTTAAAATCAATACCGTAATAAAAGAAATCAACAACTCTTTTTGAGCATACAAACATATTATTCTAGGCTAAGATCTTGGGCTAGGGAGTGGTGAGTAAACTGCCCAAGATCACAAAACTGAGACTAGTGTCGTTAAAGAGAGTAAAATCCTGCTACACTCATATCATCCGGGACCACTCTCCTAAGAAGGGATTTAAATGTGAGACAACATTGGAATGTGAGAGAAGGTAGCCCACCTTCGATTGCAACTCCATTGGGTATTCTATGTATCGGGGATCCCTTCAGGGATATTGAAGCTGAGTCGGGACTGAAGTATCTTCCCCACACAATGTACTATTTACAACCATGTCCTCCCCGGTGGTGTCTGTGATTTGAGGTAACCTTAGTGGCCAAATTTTTTTAGGGACTAGCATAAGGTGACTGGGTTGGGCTGCGCTGGTACCTAAACAAACAAACCTACTCTGTCTTTGGTTTTTGGGAGGGTACTTGTC
The DNA here is from genome assembly GCA_000404065.3 of Pinus taeda. NCBI lineage: Eukaryota > Viridiplantae > Streptophyta > Pinopsida > Pinales > Pinaceae > Pinus > Pinus taeda. The sequence continues at coordinate 19,941 of APFE031648980.1, read as the reverse complement.
TTCACGGGAGTACTTAGCCCCTTAATATGAGGTTCGAGAAAATCTCAAGATTAATCATAACTATACATTTTTCTAGATCTCTCTTTTAACCATTATGATGCTGGGTTTCATCTCCAACAAATAGTGGTTATTAGATAGAGTCACATCCCTTGACTTCATGCTAATTGACTTTTAGAGTATTTTTTATTTTTAGCCACCGGTTTGTCATCACTAAGACTATAATAAAATATCACTGCAAATTTTTCTAATAAAATATATCAGTCACCATGGCTACATGCGACCCTCCTTGTCAATATAGATGACAACAAGGTGTTCCTTTCGCTGAATTTAGAGGATCAGCTGAGCCTTGGTGACCCAAATTCTCCCTCTTCAGGAAATCAGTCTCTAATTTCTATCACTGAATCGCATAACACCTCTGAGGACACTATACTGCCTAAGGATTTTTTCAGCGAAGGAGTTGTACCTCCTTATAATCCTCCCCTCACCGATCCTTTAGGACCAATGTTGATTCAAGTAGTACCTGTACCTATCATGTCTTCAACAGTACCAACATCCAACATTCCCCCAGTGACTAATGGGTCATGGAATTTTTTGGACAACTTTGGTCCACCATCACTTCCCCCACCAATAGTCAGTAACACACAACTGATTGGTTACCCTCCTATCTAGAATATGCCAAGTCTGAGAAACCTAGTTAGGCCTACTATGAGTGGAACCCAGTACATGCCAGTTTCTACACTTTTTGTGTCTGCTCTTGGACCTTCGGCTATCACTCATAATAACGCAGTTAGCATGGCTACCTTTAGTAATCCTTTTAGTTGGAACCCTTTGCTAAGTTCAAACCCCCAAGCTCAGATGCTCTAGGGGAAATGTTCCCAACATGCACATATCAGTCGGGGGCATCACTATTCCCCCTCTGCCTATAGTAAAACCTAGACCATGATTTATCGACTCACCTCCCCCAAGTGGACACTATTTTAGTGTCAGTCATGTACCTACAACAAACTTATATGGCTAGTGGAATCCCTCAACCAAGTCTTGCTCTGTCTATCTTGGCACCCCCTCCTCAACCTTAATTGAGTCAAGGGGGCACTTCTTATCTTGGGGGAAACCAATCTTTTTCTCCCTAGCCTAATACCTCTTATGGGCCACCACTATATATGATTGTTCCACCACAACAAGGAAGCTATTATCCAATAAATCATATGTATCCTATTGTAAACAACATGATGAGAGGACACCAGGGTTCTTAAAGTCATTCTTCATCACCCTGGTCAGACTCGGGGGCACCAAACACTTTTCCCTTTTTGGTAACACTCGATATCCCTGATCTGTATAAACTGGCTAATGATGCCATCTACCATAAATTTCATTGGCTTCCAATCCTGCATAAGATACTTGTCGACATCCTGAAGTTTGAAGGGAAACACGGGGATGATCTGGGTACGCATGTCACTACCTACCATCTATGGTGCATATCAAACTCCATGGTGGATGACAGTATCTCGCTCCGACTCTTCCCCCACACCCTTACTGGAAATTCCACCAAGTGAAACATAGAGCTACCACACACATTAGTTAATACCTTTGGCACCTTGGTAATGGAGGTTTTAAATGACTTTCAACTTCCCATCCGCTACAAAACTGTAATGGAACTTCTTACTACCTTACACCAAGACACCTTCACCCACATCTCTAATCACATTCATGAATGGAGACATAGGTGGAGGCTAGTCAGGGCCCGCAATCCAGATTACTTGGTACCAGATTGGTTCTGCAAATCTCTTCTTCCCCAAATTTCCAAGGACATTGCCTTAGGTGGTGCAGTCACATAACACCAATCCATTTGTCATGCCCAGAACTTAGATCTGATTTATTCATAGTCTAGCACACTATAGGATGTAATCCACAATTCCCCAAGAAATTCTAATGCTCCCGCTACTCAGTAACCTAGTGCACACATTGACAAAATCATCAGCGCTACCTCTAGGGCTATTATAAAACAAATTAGCAGGCACATTTCCTAGTTTTTTGTCGATGCCACTACTTCTACCTAATCGACTACGCTTCCAACCACTGCGATCAACTCTGTGCAGTCTACACAAAAGCATAGCAACAAGAAAAATAATAATAAGAAAAACACCTCTTCTTCTGAAGAGCATCCCGCTATGCAACCTAATCCCAAATAGAAAGTTGCTGCTAAATCTGACAGTGGAAAGGAAAAAGCTATTAAGTTCCCTTGCAAAATCTGTGCGGAGGACCACATGACACACAAATTTCTACGTGTCCAAGAGCACAGATCTTCTTTCTCAAAATGAAACTGAACGGACTCCTGCGGTCCTACATAACCCTTTTCCTACTCAGCAGTAACAACATCTTATTTCGAACCCACTGCAAGCCCTGCCAGGGGGAAATTGAATGATAGTTCAAACCATCCTTCCTCTGATGAAGGATCATTGACAATTTACACCTTTGAAACAGTTGATATTCAAACAAAAGCCAAAACTTATGGAACACTAGTTGCTAACGCTACGGACGTTGCCTCGAGTTAAAATCCACCGTCAGCTAATGATTTTCATATCGAAAGGCCTATTGTTGATTTTGTGATTCACCCCCCTAAAGGGTAACTTCACCGCATGGCACACAATACCTCTACACATGCTGCCCAGAACTACAATATTGTAGAAGATTTTGCACAAGCACCATCGTCCATGTCTACACTTGAAGTATTACAAACCTGTCTAGCTCAATGGAAAGCTTTCCTTTTGGCCATTGGTGGAGTTTATCCTCAGGATTCCATGCTAGAAATTTTTGACAAGGAGAAATGTAAGCCTTGCCTTTCCCACCAACTTGCATTTATGGTGTAGGCTATTTCAAAAGGCAGAGACATCCACATAATGGTCATTAACGAAGGCTCTTCGACCTACATCATGTCTAATTCATGTTGGCTCGCCTTGGTTTCTCCAACCCTCGCTCCACCATACAATTCCCTTAAAGAATTTGATGGCCATACATTCATCTCAAAAGGATAGCTTGCCAGCTACCCTATCACCCTGAGTGGGAAAATGGTAATGGTGGACATTGAATTCATAGATTGTCATCTCGACTATAATCTAATTTTGGGCTTCAGATGGACTTATGCATGAATGCCATTGTTTCTTTAGTCTTTCGCCTCATCCTCTTTCCATTGGATGGGAGAATAGTCACAGTGGACTAACTATCCTTTTGTATCCCAGATTACTCCCTGTTACCTAGCGGCATCATGCCCTTGATGGGTGGCATACCTGACTCTTGCGTCAGTGTTAGTACCGGTATTTTGAAGGGTTCCTCCTTGTTGGGTTGATTTCCTCTCTCGCTGCCAGAGGTTCCACAGATAGTTTCTATGGTCTCCACCATTCCTCATGACCCAACCGATCCCTAGATCCTTCTGGCCCCTTTAGACATTAACTCTTATGGAGAAAAAATGTCGCTTTCACCAGCCGAATTGGCTTATCAAGCCATTCAATTTGCATTTGATTCTTCCACTGCTTTGGTTACAACCAAAGGTACCACCTCCTCTCCCATAACAACTCCCTCTAACAATCTCCTTGATGAAGTTCTACCTTCAGACGAAGTTATTTTAGAGATCATGTCTTTAGCAGAGTGACCTTGGGAAATCTCTCACCATCATGATTTGATATAAGATTCAAATGCAACATCGGTAAAAATCTTGCCTTTTGATCCACCTGAGGTTGTTCCTTCGATTTATATGATTGTCCAAACTTTGGATTCGGAAGGGAGCATAGGAAATATTTCAAAACTGATGCTCATCAATATCTTAGTCAAAACAAGTATCATGGAAAACATTCAGACTAGAGCCAATTGCAATCCTAAAGAAATTACAAGCTTCACCTGCCTTTTCAAGGAACTCCGCGATGTATTCACTTGGTCTTATGAGGAAATTCCTAACATAGATCCTTCTATTGTCAAGCATGAGATCAAGGTCTATGAAAATTCTAGGCCTATCCACCAAAGACTCTGACCAGTCCACCCCCACAAAACTGCCACCATCAAGACTGAGGTGGAAAAACTGTTACCTTCTGGTTTTATCAACCCTGTTCCCTTGACAGAATGGGTTTCCAATCTGGTTCTTGTAGACAAAGAACAAGGTACCATATGCGTTTGTGTTGGCTACTGAGATTTGAACATCACATATCCAAAGGATAATTAGCTAACCCCATTCATTGACCCGATCATCGATGATTGTGTCGATTGTAAATCCTTCTCCTTCATGGATGGTTTCTTAGACTACAACCAGATTGCCATAAAACCTGTGGCCCAACACAAAACCACCTTCATTTTTCCTTGGGGCATATTTGCGTATCAGAAGCTCCCCTTTATTTTGAGGAATGTAGGAGCAACCTTTCATAGGGCCATGGACTATGTATTTCATGATATCAGGCACATTGCTCAAGCTTACTTGGATGATCTTCCAACTCACTCCAAGAAGTGAACACAACACCTAGTTCATCTTCGAGCAATCTTTCTTAAGTGTAGGTTCTATAACATCCATCTTAATATGCATAAGTGTGTATTCTTTGTCGAGTCTAGACACCTACTTGGTTTCATTATTTCAAAACATGGGATAAGGGTTGATCCTGATAAGGTAAAGGGAATTACTCAATTTCCCACACCACAATCCATATTACAACTCCAAATTTTGCAAGGGAAGGCAAACTTCTTACAACGATTCATCATGAATTACACCGAACTAACTAAAGGTTTTATGTGCCTAATAAATAAAGCAGTACCATACTTGTGGGATGATCATGCCGAATGATCATTTGATGCCTTGAAAGAGGCACTCATATCTGCCCCACTACCTAGTCCTCTTGACTATTCGAGTGAATTTCTCTTATACCTATCAGCCTCACCATCCTCCATTGGTATGGTGCTGGTCCAAACCGACAATGATCTTAGTGAGAATGTGATCTATTATCTCTCGAAAGGCCTGGCTAAGCTCGAACTCCAATATTCACATGTGGAAAAGCTATCCTTGGTAGTCATCTTTGCTATCAATCGATTTCAACATTACATACTGTTGCAACAAACTATTGTCATCGCCTTGGATAATCCTATCAGACACATTCTATCTTATCAAGTTGTTTGAGGAAAATATTCCAAATGGATTTTTATCCTCCAACAATTTGATTTGGTTTTCGCCACTGCCAAGGCTAAAAAATCCTTAGTCTTCACTGAATTACTATCAAACTTTCCCATATTCGATCCAGATGAGGTAGCCCATGATCCTCTTCGAGATGAATCTGTCTATATAGTGCACTAAACTGATCCTTAGTATGGAGACATTCTTGTCTACCTCCAAATGAAACAATTCCATCCAGATCTCTCTCGAGATGACCATCGTCGCATCTGCGACTAAGCCAAGCACTATTTAGTGCTGAACAATACTCTATATTGTTGTGGCAATGATACAGTTCTTTGACGTTGTCTCACTCATGCCTAGGCACAACATGTTCTAAATGACTGCCATGCTGGGGCATGTGGCGGTCATCTTTCTAGCATGGCTACTACCCAGAAAATACTACGTGTAGGATACTACTGTCCAACCTTGTTTAAAGAATCAATTACTGTAGTCCAACAATGTCATCCTTGTGAAATATTTAGCAAACAAATGTGTGCACCCCCGAGCCCCCTTCATCTGATTATCTCTGTCGACCTCTTTGCTAAATGGGGCATTGACTTCATCACCTGAAACCCCACTTCCTCTTACGGACACAACCTAATTATTTTTGTTGTGGACGACTTTATGAAATGGGTGGAAGACATTCCTACTTTTCGAGTTGATGGAGAAACCACTACATTATTCCTATTGAATCAGGCTATTTATCATTTCAGCGTGCCCCACATGATCATTACAGACCATGGTTCCCAGTTTCAAAACCATATGATGTATGACTTAACATTGTTGCTAGGTTTTAGGAAAGAACATTATTCCTCCTTCTACCCACAGGCTAATGGCCAAGTGGAAGCCATCAATAGCATCCTAAAAACCATGATCTACCGATTAGTAGGAAATAATAAAACCCGCTGGCACTACATGTTATATCCTACTCTTTTGGCATACTGAACATCATTCAAAATTGCTATATTATTTACACCATTTCAACTTGCTTATGACCTGGAAGAAATTATTCCTATTGAGTTCCATATTCCCTCCCTAAAATTAGTTGTTGAACTCCTGCCCAACACCACAACTGAAGAAGAGTGCTTACTATCACTCAATCAGATGGGTGAGAATTTTTTAGATGCCGCATTGGCTCTTGAAGCCCATTAGTGTCGAGTCAAAGCCCAATATGACAAAAATGTCAAGCCTCATTCTTACCAAGAGGGCGACCTTATTTTATGTTACGATCAAAAGCATGATCTCTTGGGGCTAGGTACGCTTCAACCATTATGGGTCGGTCCATACATTTTTACTAAGGTCATGTCGAAAGGTGCTTATGAGCTTTAGGACTGTGATGGAATTCCACTTGCAGAGCCTCGTAATGAGCTCTATCTAAAACGTATTATGCCTAGTGTACTACTGGGCATTTTCTTTGTCATTTTATATATATAAGTTTTGCTTCTTTTGGGGTGTCTGGAATTGTTTGGCTCCTTATGGGAATTTGTCTCATACATGTCTCTCATTGCACAGATGTCTTTTTCACCCTTACCATACGTTGGATATGCAAATGGTGCTAATCGTCACACGCGACACATTGCGTCAGCTGCTTAGGTCCTTTACACACCTGAGTCAAAACTACTTAGTTCCAGGGGAGCTTTTCTTGGTGTTGCCACCAACAATATTGTTGAGTATAGGTCTGTGATCAAACTCCTTACTAAAGCCTCATTTTAGGACATATCCAATTTGGTGGTCAGGTTAGATTCCCATCTAGTTGTTATGCAATTGACTAATCACTATTGCATTCACAATCTAACCTTGTTATGTTACTATTTAAGGGTATGTCTCTTGGAACATCAATTTGATTTTATTACATATGAACACATTCCTAGAGAATCTAATGCATTAGTTGAATTTTGGAAAATTATGTATTGGATTGACATCTGTCCCAATCTTTATAGTTACATGTATGAATATAAAGTTTTTCATAGTTGAAAAATTTACAAAAAATCAAAACAAACATATAAACCATGAATCACGAAAAGTATCTATATGTATGTATAGTATATATATATATATATATATTAATATATATTATATATATAATATATATATTATAATATATATATATATATAATAATATATATATATATAATATATATATATATATATATATATATATATATTACATCAAACATTCCCCAAACTTGGGTGTTTTAAAGTACAAAAAGGCTCTACTAAGCCTCGCTATGACACCTGCTAGCTATAGCCTACTCGTGTTGAGCCTATTGCTCATGATAATTAATGAAAACTCTAGCTAACCTCCTAGGTGGAACCTGAAACTTCTCTGGCACATCCACAGTGTGTCGCTGCATATGAGCTAGTATCTCCCTCTTGGGAAGATGCAACACACCCATGCTCAACCCTTCAAGGTTCCTAGCAACCTCATGAAGACTCTATGTGTCATGTTCCTCTTCGGCGACTACCGCACCTACTGCTTCTCTAGCCCTAGCTATATGACTACCCTGCCTAGCATGGTGAGACATACTAGTAGGACGTACCGGTGCCACATCTGTGTCAAGAAAACGCTTCATGTCAATACTTTTTTCATCCATAAACAAAAAGCATTTCATAAATTTCAAACGAAAAAAATAGTTTTTGGTACTTTAATTGATCCTCTTACCTTGTGGCCCCCATAAAGTGCCAAGTTTGCAATACCAGTTCTACATCCCCTTTGTAATCAATGCCTACACAAGCATAATCATAAATCATCAAGATCTGTCCACTGAGCCACTCGAAGAAGTCATCCTTGAAGAAGTAATTAATCTGCCCCCCTCCAGTATGAAGTGCTATAGAAGCCCATCACTCCTGTCGACTCCCTGAGATCGGCTATGCCCAAAATCATACACGGCCTCATCACGGGAACTTTGTCAAGGATACAAGACATGATCAAGGTACCATACCCTAACTCTCTTTGGGCCTGAGTCTTACAAGATTTCAACTTTTCTTTCACCTAATGGAGGACTCCCTCACACCTGTTGAATACCTATGGTTGTAAGTTTCGAGTGGTAAAAAAGGTCTTTTTCACCTCTATTTACTCTGCATTAATTATCAATCCAGGTACAATTTGTTATCTCAAAGAGTGTACTCAGTCTGAGGCAGTCACTTATCAAGAGTAATGCTAGTAGCATAGTGCTTTTACAAGAGTAAATAAATGCTGGAAACAAACTCTAAATGTAATGGAAAGAAATGGAAATGCTTTGTAACTAAATCATTCATTTGAGAAACTACGGCACTTCATCAGTCAAGGGTGCAGTAATGATAACTCTTCCCTTTGTAAACTGATGCAATTGAAAAGAAATCAAAGAGAAGATCTTCAATCTGGGAATTAGACAACAATAGTCAGTTTCAGATCGTTTTGTTCACACCAAGGAAATTACTTGAAATGATAATTCAATTAACAGGAAAGTGAACAACAACTAATCTACTTGAAAAGATTGAACAACAAGGCTTTACATAAATGAATTAAGAAGCAATAGTAATCTAAAGGAATTAAGCAGTAACCTTTAACTCAGAAATGATTTGAACAACAAACCAGAAATGGAACAACAAACTAAAAATAAGTCTTACGAAATATTGAACAACAACTTGAATCAAATGTAAGCACACAACAAACTAAATCAAATATTAACACTCAGCGAATCTACAATGATAGAAGCAATAGTCTGGGTTTCGGCATAACAAGTATTAATGACAGTTATGAAGGAATGACAATTGTGGTTACAATGGATCGGCAATCCAAATGAACAACAATCACACTTAAAGGTAAACCGTAGCTAAATAGACAATAATACCGATCTGAAAATACACAGCACTGTTACTCTGTAAACGAATAGTAATGTTAATCTGTAAAGGAACAACAATGTTACACAGTAATGCAAATCTGTAAGGGAACAACAATGTGATACACTTTTAGCATAACATTCCAGTTGCAGAAGATAACCTTAGTATTCAAATATGAATGAAACATAACAGAGCTAATACACAAAATAATAAGGAACAACAGATTACTGAATGAAGCAAGTAAAAGAAATCAAACCACACATGACTTAGAATTAGAAAATACTGGTACAGAAAGCAAGTGAACCACTAGGGCCGGGCCCTTAGTCTCCAGGGATGCACTGCTATGATTACTCCAAAATCAAGGACGAAACAACAGCAAAATTTATATATTAATCATGAAAACAGAGTTATAGTAATCACTCTTTAGAGAGAGTAAATGATCAAAGTTTGGTTTACAACAGTAAATTCTATAAAACAATCATAGCCCACCCCCTGGGCTAGCAATGTTGTCCCTTTTTACAGCAGCCAGGCAGAAATACCCAAGATATAGACATTCTTAAGGTAGCGATCCCTCAGGATTCGCCATATTGTCATCCTCCAATTATCTCTTTGTTCTCTTGCGTTGATTTGGTATTTCTTCTCCCGTTTCCTGGCTTATGCGCTTCGATCTAGATTTCCTTGTTTGGATGCGATTCCCTATCAAAGGGACAACAATCGGTTTTTCTTTGTCTTTTCCTTTGAGATGGCGATCTTCTGTTTTCTTCATTTTCTGCATAAAAAGGTAATAATTAGTCAATTTAGGTTACTTAAAAATCTCTTAAACTTTATCATAATCCTTCATCATATGCCTATTTCATAATGTAAAGAGTTATGAATTAAAGGAAAAGATAACGAAATAAGTGGTCATTACATACCTTCTCTAATGCTCAACACACACCCTGCTTACCCTTTTTCATGCCCTCATGAAAACATTATAATTGACATGCAAGGCAGTTAGGGAATAGGCTGGAGAAGCGTTCTCAGTCTGTGATCTACAACCATGATTCCTAGCTAAGAATTCAAAAATATGCCCTGTCTGACCTTCAGACAATTCATATAGGGCTCTATATCCTGGTGCAGGATACCAAATGACTGGAATTTGGAACCTACAACCTGACCGAGACAGGCCTTCTCTCAAAATGATGTCACCGTAGATACCCAAGCGGACAACAGCTAGCTTAAAATTCTCATAATTGAATGGTTCTCTACTTTGGATATTCCGATTAGAAGTCTGGTATCGGAATTTGTCTACTACTATGGCAAGGTCTTTGATGGTAAAGAAGTATTCTACCCCTTGCCGAATGACTACTATGTGAATAGGGCCCAATGTCTGGATCACACCCTGAGTTCTCATTAGGCTCTTATGTTTATTCCATAATTGCAATGGGTCTCTAGGTTCACCCCTCACCCATAAATCTAATCCATTCTCCTATCTTTGAAAGACATTGTAGGTTGTTGGAGAGGTAAATCCCCTCTACAGATAGAGGCGATCCCTACTAGCCCAGAACGGGTCTAGCAACAATCAAACAATGCTATCACGCAAGTTCCTAATTGCAAATAAAAGGTAGGTGATGAAGACCTACTTGAGATCCAATGCTTCCGTTTGTAGAAGATATGTCGCCCACGTTCCTTTGCCTTGGCCAGTCACAATCCTCCACTATCCTCGTGAATGGACACCTGCATACAAAGAGAACAACACAAACACAAGCGTGAAATCTTATATATGCAATTATACATCAATCAGGAAGGATATAATTCAACATCAACCATTACAAGTACAACGAGAATGGAACCATAATGATAGTCATCTATTATTATTAATCAACAAAGGAGAATACAACCAACGTTGTGATGTCAAGTCCTCCTTTGGCTGGGTACTCAGCTACACAAGTCTTGCAAAAGCTTGAAGGGGTGAGGGACAAGCTCTCTCTCTCTTTAGTGACAAAGTCTCCTTACTTAGGTAAAGCCTTATGGATACAAAGAAGGCTCTTGCAACTCCAATCTTTTGATATCTTCCTTTCAGCACAAGTATTGCCACTAGAGTCAGAACTAAGACTAGCTTGCTCAAGGCATGGAGACAAGCTTTTATAGAGGAAAAGGAAGAGATAAGGCCAATCACAAAAATAATGGATTTGGATTCATCACTTGGAAACTTCTATGGAATGGTGGCAAACTACTTCCCATTCAAGGAGATTCGAAGCCAAACCATCCTCACTTAACTTGGAGTCTATTGGTGAATGAGTTGGATAGAACTTTCGGAGGTTGGATTAGTTCAAAACTTTGCCCAAAAAGGTTGGCGCGATTGTGACTCTGGGATAGAGTGCTAATGGCGCGCCCCTTTTATAGGATTTTCCCCATTGGCGCGGGCAGAACACAGTGGACCAGCGCTAATGTAAAAAGGGCTGTTTTTAAGGGAAAAGAGCAGGGGATGTCTTCAGGGCATATGTAGCTCATGTTCAGAGGTGAATGATGCAAGTGGTTTCAAGTCTTGTCACTTCTCACAAGTCCCAGAATGAGTCCTCCAAGGTGCAGGAGAGGGGTAACAGGGACGGTGACAAACGGTGACAAATTACTGTGTAATAGATGCCCCCTAAAGCGTGAGGCCCGAGAGAGAGAGGGGTGAAGTGCTTTACAAGAACATGTGTGACTGGAAACACTGCCACCGGAGAACCTGCGAAAAGAAGTACAACTGATATCTCAAGTACATGATATATACGTGGTATGGGCGCAGCCATCCATGACAAAGTGTATATGAAAACTGGATCCCAGGTATGGACGCAGCCATCCGATGAGGATCTTTGAATGGACTCAGGTATGGTCGCAGCCATCCAATAAATGAGTCATGTAATGATTACAATAATCCACAAAATGCAACCCGGATCTCAATATGCACAATCCGGGGTCTTGCGCTCCAACTCGACCCGAACACAGTACAAGTTCAGCATGTGAATATAGGAGTCAAAGTCGAACATGCATGAACATCGTCTGATTACCAGTCAATGATGAAAACTGTTAACAGATGTTGAAGAGGTGCCACCAATAATGACGATGGTCCTCAAGGTACTAAGGTACAATCCACGGCGTGTGTGAATCAATGAGCCGGTGTCGAACACCCGTAGAATCATCCGATCGGAGGCCAATGATGAAAACCTCTCGTCGAACACGAAGAACCTACCATTGAGGCATGCAGGCTCCAAGGTACCTGAAGGGAGTCTCTAGGTCACCTTCCTAGATGATGAGCTGAAGTCGACAGGAAGTGATCTTGATCGAAGGTGGGCCATAATGTTTCCCACATCATCGACACGAGACGAAGAGAGACAATAAGTTTTGTGTGAGATATCGGAGGGAGGCTGAGTATTCTTGCAGAGGTCAACTTCTCTTGAACATATCGGTGGCACAACGACAGATTTGGCAGTATTTGAGGTCAAATGATCAAGGGTCATGATGACAAGAGGATGAGCAGATGAATGGTCAAATAGGATAACCCAAACCCATGGAGGCAAATGTGAAGCGAGATGAGATGTCCCCACCTAGACACGAATGCAAACAGTGCCATGTTCAAGAGCAACATACTGCCGATGACGACGATTATGATTCCTTTATTCCCCCACAATTTCTGGCGAGTACCCTGGTTATTTTTGGATGGCAAGCTTGACGGGGATAGCATATGCTTCAGAGGCGTCATTTCGACGGAATCCGTTGTCATTAAGTTTCAACGAGTCTGACAAAGGAAGAACTCGACGTCTTTTCATGTTTAGAGAGTTTGAAAAGGCAGCAAAAAGAAAACTCCAGGGGTGTCCTTTTTCGTAAAGTTGTGTCTCTCGAGCCCAAAAAAGTATAAAACGACGCTCGAAAGAACCGCCTGATCATTACAACCGAGGAGTACTTTTCGTAAGTAGTGACATTGACCTGAAAAAGTAAAAAAGCGATCGATATCACGTCATTTCGCTCCCATTAATGAACCTGAAATGACAAAGGCCGGACGATCTTTTCATTCTTTATTACGGTCGGAAAAAGAGTTTAAAAACGACCGCCTCTTATTTACATTTTAACGAGTCAAGAGGGATAACTCGGAAATCTTTTCACGTTTAGCGAGTCAGAAAAGAGCTAAAATATGACTCCATAGTGACTTTTTCGTGTATTTACCGAGTCCGAAAAAGTAGAAAATACAACTCGTTTCACCATCGAAGTTGCATAAAAGACCTGTCGCTGCACAAGAAGTAAACGTAAATCCCATTTTCGACCAAAAACATATTAAAATATTCAAAAATAACCTTTCCAAACCCAAAAAATGAGTTAAAAATCTTATAAATAGGGTGAAAATGTAAAAATAGAATTACTTTTACTATTTACCTCTTGAAGAGTGAAAAGGGTCCATTTGGGAGGCAAACTTCAGGCGGCGAATACGACCAATCCATGCAACCATTCACGATCTCGTCAGCTCCATTTTTATACTATTTTTTGTGCATTTGGTTCCTGGTTGAGCCCCAGCAAGGGGGAGTTTCAAAATTAGGGCTTCGCCCCATTGGCGCGGGTATCCGGCGCGGACCCGCACTAATGGGGTGAAGTACCCAAGGGAGCCGCGCCATTAGCGTGACTGTTTTAAAAAAAATCGCGCTAACCGCGCGACCCAAATTTTCTCATAATTTTACCCGTTCAATTTGAAATTTCCCTGGATTATAATTTGTCCAATGTCCTAATGAAGGTAAATTTGTCCTTGTGGGTGCAGGAAACAGGTCAAAATGGTAGTAGAATGGAAAGAAAGAGAACATGACATTGTGGATGCCTCAAAAATTAAGGATGAAGGGTGCATGAACGCCCTGAGGGATTGTGGCCTTAAAAAATTCTTCCTCACATCATACATGCGGTCGCAACCTGAGTTGCTCCAGTTTATCATTGATGCTTGGGACGTGGACGACCAAGTGTTTCGTCTACGGAACCATACCTTAGAGCTTGAGGTCTCTGATGTATACTTCATCACGGGACTGTCGCGGAGAGGGGCGGTTCCTATTTTGACTAGTAGTAGACCTTTCGGGGAGAAGGTTGGTGAAGTAAAAGCTCGAGTGTGCCCGGAAGCACAATTCGGGTAGCGGAGTGCTAAGCTGTTAATCAACACGATCCGGGATTTGACTCTGAAGACCATTCTCTTCACCATCACACGTGCAGCTGGGGTACAGGCGCCCCACGAGGCCAGCAAGAACCACCTGATACTCGCGACTGAATGTCTCAGTCCGACCATCTTTAACTGGGCTGCAGCTGTGACTACTAATATCAAGAGGCAGCTCACAAATTGCAAGCGAGCGGACACGAAACAGTTTGCATATGGTTCGATCGTGGTATCGTTCTTCCTGGAGCGAATACCACTCTTCCAAATCCAGAGAGCCGTAGTGGCAGATCCATTGCCACAAGAGCCTAGAATGGCTCGCTGGGCAGCACTGATGCCCAGAGGAGGAGGAGGCCAAGAGATGTCATGGCAACCTGAGTTCTTCATATGGCTCCGTCGACAACTGATCGTGATCCAGGATTGGCCTTATGCAGGAACCAATTTCATAGGGGACCCAGACCTTCCACTACCAGAGGGGGAGGAATGGGAGGAGGAGTTAGGTATGAACTCCTTGATTTTCATGTTTTTCATTTTTTTTGTCTTTTTTAATACATGCCTGTTCTAATGATGATTATATGTATATGCAGATGTGGGCCCAGAGCGACCAGCCGGGCTCTCCCCTACAGCGCAGAGAGGCCAACCTACAGCTGACCCTCAGGCAGGGGGTACCGTGGGGGAGGAGCTGATACAGAATCTCAAGGGGCTTGCCCAAGGGATTCCTGGTTATGCCAGATTGGCAGATGTGCCCTTCGCATATCAGAGGCACACAGTAGGGGTGCCGACTCGCGTCCATCATCTGCTGAGACGATTGGTGCGAGCGGTGATGTGTTATCATGAGCATCACCGTGCTTAGACTCCTAGGCTTTATTTTCTGCATATTTTTTGAGAGACATGTGTCTCAGATGTACGGAGAACACAGACTCTACTAGACATGTACCTTTATTTTTTGAGCGCCTCAGTGCGCCACACGATATATATATATATATATATATATATATATATATATATACATATATATGGTTTATGGTTTATTGTATATTTTATTGTTTCTTGTATCATGTTGATTTACATATTATGCAAATGTCTGTCCAATACATAGTTAGCTAATGCATCGGTTTACTGCATTAAGTCTTCTTGGAATGTGATGATAAGTAATGTAATCAAAATCTCTTTCCAATAACTTAACACGTAAATACAACCTTAAAATGCGATCATCTATGACGGAATATCGTCCGTTGAGCTGCTGGACTACAAGTTGAGAATCTAAGTTTACAACCAATGTGTGGATCCCGAGGTTAATTGCCTCGGCTAATAATTCAATTACAGCACTATATTCAGCCACATTGTTTGTTGTACAACCCAGACATGCCCCTTGAATATCTACTAACTCACCATGAGGATCGTAGATCACCCATGCCGCAGATGACAGATTGCGAGTACTGCGGGAAGCACCATCAGCGAAACCAACGTAAGGCGATCCAGACATCTGTTCAAGAAGCAAAAGACACAATAAGAGGCAATCACGCCGACACACTGAGATAAAAACTAAATAAACACACACACACAACACACTACTGAAAGCATACGCATGTACAAAAAAGAGAGCTCGCATGATACTCAATTCAAGTCAAGCCCTTCTGCCTTATTGCACTGTTGCATAACCGGCCTAGATAATGTAAGCATCGCTCGGCCTGTTGTATAAAATGATCAACAACACCGATGATCTGCCCATGCCCCCCGGCCGAGCGAGGTTTACAGGCTAGAGGATCCGTGCCCCCTGTGGCAGAGGGACCGAGGGTCGCAACAGAGTGCAATAAAGGATCAGAGCGAGCAGAGACCAAACCAAGCGAAGCAAGGTTCGGAGGTGGGAGGGAGAAGACACCCATGAGGGTAGGGTCTTTGAAAAGCCTAGCTCCCACACTCTCAAAAGGAACGGCGGTATGTTCAACGAACGGTACATTTCCCTCAGAAGAGGAAGTGAAGAAGGAAAGCTGGTCAACCGTGACAATTTTCCCCTGATGAGGGAAACGAATGACACGGAAGAGGGATGAAGCCACGGCACGCATGGAATACGTCCAACTCCGGCCGAGAAGGAGGTTGTATGTGAGATTCGCATCAACGACCTCAACTTCTACTTCCACGGTTTTCCCTTCTAAGGTGATTGGTAATCGTTGAAGAATACCATAAGGACGGGATTCTCTCCCATCGAAAGCTTCCAAGGTCGTCGGAGACTGGATCAGAGTCGGAGACCTGATCGCTTTCCAACAAGCAATAGACATAATGCAAGTTGATGCGCCCTCATCAATAACTGTACGATGGATTGTTTTGGAATTGATGATGACTTGGATGAGAAAAGCGATCTGATGAGGCAGTCTAGGAACATGGGTCTCGAGGTCGAAGGTAATCAAATCCGAATCTGCCGGGTCGATGCCACCATTTGAGTTTGCTGAGAGGGAAAAGGCTCTTTAAGAACTGCAGGAACCCCAGGAGCACCCTTTAACAAACGACTAACTTCGGACCGCCTGGGGCAGTCCTTAGTGTAGTGATCCTCCTCACAAATGAGGCAAGGATACTTGGGTTTGTGCTTAGCTCCTTCCTCGGCTGGAGGTTTGGAGGATTCTTGTTTAGGTTGCTCGGATTTATTTTTTCCTTTCCCCTTTTTCTTTCCTTTCGAGGCCTTACCTGCCGTGGTGGACTGGACGGCGTTGACCTCAGAAGTATTACCAGAATTTGAACCACCCTGAGAAGTGTTTTCGTTAGAGGCACTTGACTTTTTCTTCCCAGGGTTTGACGATGATTTTTTAGAGGCCGGATTGACAGAGCCAATGACTCCATCGACAGATGGCTTCGGCAGAGCCTTGGATGTATCGGGCCTCAGGGCGTCCGGCAAATACTCATACAAGGTACCAGACCGAGAGTAAACTAAGTCCAGGTACTGAGCGCACGCGATCGCTTGCTCTTCAGTCACACAGGCTCCCATAGCAATGTCTTGTGCAATCTTAGGGACAAAGGAAGTCGTGAACCAGTCAGTGAGGAGTTGATCAGGAATCCAAAACTTGATCAACCTGTGATGCCTTCTCCATTCATGTATATGATCAGAGATATGCGTGGCTGTATCCTGCTTAAGAGACGTAAGGAGGTGAGTCCCTGTCTCGTACTGAATGGGTAGCTGAAAGTAAGGAATGCCATGGCCAATGAATTAAAATCTTGAAATGACGCGCGGGTCAACTCAATATACCATTTAGCGGCAGAACCAGTGAGAGTCCTCTGAAAGAGGCGAAGTTGAATCGAGTCATCGAACCATGAATTAGACGAACACCATAAGTGATACGTCATCACATAAGCTTGAGCATCCTCTCCTGCTTTTCCGTCAAATTTGGGACAATCACTAGGTATCTTAGTTGGAACTGGTGGCCATTGTGGATTATGCAAAACGGGATCATTTGTTAACTTCGACACATCAGGCAGTTCCAACATCGCTAAAAATGGTAGTTGCGGGTTGAAGGAAATTTGTCCCGGATATGAGGTAGAGCCAGAATTCCATCTAGTTCCTGTTTTCCCCCACTGGCCTTGTCCTGATGGACCAGGCCCAAAAGGGCCTTGTCCAGAAGAATTTTGTCCGTAAGGGTTATTTCCAGAACTGGGTGGTTGATACTGGTTCTGCCCCCTAGTGCCCCATTGGTTACCATATTGGCCAGCAGGTTGTTGATAATTTTGATAAGGTTGCCCTGCAGCTGCTGGTAATTTTGATACAGGGTATATTGATTTTGCCCCTAGGGTTGCTAGTATCCATACTGAGCCTGGGGACCAGGCGGAATTTGATGAGCAGATTGGGATTTATACCCACCTGAATACGAGGGTTGGGATTGGTACCCACCCGAATAAGGAGGCTGGGATTGATACCCACCTAAATAAGGAGGCTGGGATTGATACCCACCTGAATAAAGAGGCTGGGATTGATACCCACCTGAATAAGGAGGCTAGGATTGGTACCCACCTGAATAAGGAGGCTGGGATTGGTACCCACCTGAATAAGGAGGCCGGGATTGGTACCCGCCTGAATGTTGGGCCATCTGGCCGGAAGGTTGTCCTGGTCGGATTTGAGACGGCCCCGTTCGCCGAGAAGGTCTTGCTTGCTAAGCGAGGGGCTGCCCCTGCGCAACCAAAGATTGTCCTTGTAGACCAGATGGTTGCTGAGCGGTAGGCTGGCCTTGCTGTGTGTAAGGCTGGCCACCTTGCCCAGAAGGGTAGCCTTGTTGGTTTCCGAGTTGACCTTGCTGACCGTAAGGTTGTCCCAGGTTCCCATAGGGTTGCCCCAAAGGGTAGCCCTGCTGGGGCCCAAGTTTTCCTTGCTGAGCATAGGGTTGTCCCGGGTTTCCAGAAGGTTGCCCAAGATAAGTGTAAGACGGACCACTAGAGGCTAAAGGTCGTCCCTGATAGGGTTGTCCTTGCGGGCCTCCTTGTTGACCTGGGTAATTCTGGCCATAATACTATTGCCCATGATTAGGCCGCGAGTAAGATGGTTGACCCTGGTAGGGTGGTCCTTGAGATGGCTTTCCTTGACCCAGATGGTACTAGCCACCGCCATATCCGGCAGTACCCCAAGCCACGTTCAATGGAACTGAAGCCTCAACATAGGGCTCTTCCACCAAGGAGGTATACAAATAATGATTGACATGATCATAATAGGGGCCTTGCCCACCTGGGTTCTGGACATTGTGCAAGTACAGGGAATATGCCCCCCCTGCCGCCATAGGATCAGAAGGAGGTGGGGCACCACTTGCAGGATGGACAACTCTAGAAGTATGTGTCGATTGACCACTTTGTACTGGACCTCGAGATGGGCCTGCAGCAGAAGTGACAGTAGAAGATGCTGTAACGGCACTAACAACTGGAGTCGAGGACGCGACACAAATAGTCGGATTGGTTGGGACTGCTGTAACAGCAGTATGGTGAACTTGGGAAACAAACGGTCCTGTGGTAGGGACGATGTTTTGATCCCACATAGAAGAGGAAGCCGCAGAGTTCATAGCATCCCTCAGAGATCTATAGCGTGCCGACACCGTGATACCGAGAGGTGTAACGGTGTAGGGCGTAGAGATGACTGGGGATGTAGCCGAAATGGGAGTATCAATACTCGACATAACGGGCGTCCCACTCGACATAGGAGATGTATCCTCCATATCGGAAGAAGCCATCGGAGATGCAACACCAACAGGAGTAGTGGGAAAATCCTCTTCAGAGGGTTCCCAAACAGGGTTCCAAAACAAGTCGTAAAGCTCGTCCTCTGGAGCACGAGAGTTCAACGGTTGGACACTCGGAACAATAGGAAGAGCATCACAAACCGGTGTCTCGGGGGCAACAGAAGATGGAGACCCTTGGTCACTTGGGACAGGAGACGGGATTGATGGATCCGCCAGGATGATCAAACAAAGACCCTAAGCAAACTAACGATAAGAGACCCTACTCGAAACTAAACGCAAACAAGATCTACCAAGGTGAATGTTATTGTGGCCGAATAAATTTTTATGACATTAGGACACAGCTTGACCTTTTCATGTTTTAAGAGTCGAGAAAAGGACAAAAGATGACTCTAATCGCCTTCGAATGTTTAAAGAGCCCGAAGTGATAAATGCTCAATAGAGCCTTTTCTTTTACAGAGTCCGAAAAGGATCAAAAAGTGACTGTTCTGGAGAAACTAGGCAAGGGGTTTACCAGACAATCTGTAAAACTGCTTATACACCTTGGCAATCGTATGAAAACCAAGGACTTTCCGTACTGCAGTCAATCTTCC
>APFE031648956.1:26941-62134 GCA_000404065.3 Pinus taeda | reverse complement strand
AATTCCCAAGTCACTAAAACCAGTTTCCCAAATCAAAGGAAAACAAAGGCTTATGAGCTATGTAATCTAAGCTCAACAAGACGACGAGGAATTCAAAGGAGGAAAGCAAACCGCTTGGAACACAATCAATCACTTTCAACAACCACCAAACAAACTTGAAAAAAAAAACAAAGTCGGCCGGTCAACCAAGAACACAAGATCCCGAACGGGAGGCTAGACACACACGACCACTAGATGCCCTAGGGTTTGAGTGTGAAATCAATGGAGAAAAGCGAAAACCCGAAGGATGAGGGTCCACAACCAGACAAACGACGGTCTGACACACTTCAGCAATCGTAAAAAGTCAAGGCAAAACATAAACCAAGCGACGAGAGCAAAAAGGAAGGCTTTGCGAAAACTGAATACAGGCAATAAACGAATTCTCGTGGAATGAGGCTTCGCAAGCAAGTGAGTCACAGCTTAAACAAAACTATCAAGCCAAAAGCCAAGAGAAAAAGTAGGGGACAGCCAAACCAAGAGGTTCAGTAGGTCAATTTGGCCAAAAATGAGTTTTACAGGATCAGCGCGGGTGACCCCTTAGCAACAAAGCGATGACGGAAAAAGGTCTGTAGCAACTTTGCGCTGTCAGCGTGGAAGGACATGGATAAAGGGCGCTGGCCCGAAAACCAGGTCACGCGACTGTTAAATGTATACACGTGATGACATAGACAACAAATAAGACACTATGCGATGTCAGCGCATCTGTTTCAAAATAAACCGCCTGAGGCTGAAAAACAAATAAACTGGAACCCAAAACCCCCAAACCAAGGCAACAGGCTTTCAAGGCAATTAAAGGAGTTCCTAGGATGAACCAGGAAACAAATCAATCAACAAACCAATCCCAAACTTTGACAAAGAGGCATGAATCAAAATCAAAACAAAGGTGACATACAAAGATACAAGCAAGCGCTCCCCAGCGGAGTCGCCAAATTGTTGGAGAGGTAAATCCCCTCTATGGATAGAGGCGATCCCTACTAGCCCAAAGGGGGTCTAGCAACAATCAAACAATGCTACACCGCAAGTTCCTAGTTGTAATTAACAAGTGGGTAAAAGAAACCTACTTGGATTCCAACGTTTGTCGAAGACATGATCCTCTCGCTCCTTCACTCCAGCCGATCACAGTCCTCCACTATCCTCGCAGATGGACACCTGCACAAGCAAAGAGAGAACAAACACAAGCGTAAAATCTACTAAAAACAACTATGTATCAGTCAGGAAGGATACAATTTACATTAATCATTCATAGGGCAAATGGAAATGGAACCATAAGAGTAGTCATCTATCTTTATTAATCAGAAAATAGAGTAAGGTACAACCGAAGTCCTGACGCTGAGTCCTTCTCTAGAGGGTTCAGCCAGCATGTCTTCCAAGCATTCACCTTTGAAGCAAATCTCCCAAGTCAAAGAGGTCTCTCTCTCACATACAAGGCAACAAGCTCATAACCTTCCTCAAGCTCAAAAGCAATCCTCACACAACACACCAAATGCCTACAAAGAGCAGCACTAATGCACTAAGAATTCCTCAATCAAAGTCTATATGTTCAAAACTAGCTACTCATGGGTAATGGAGGAGGCTTATAAAGGAGAAGGAGTCTCCATGAATAGGTAAAGGATGAGCTTTCCCCCATGAAAAGTGGATGATCAGTCGAACAGACATGCCAGAGAAAGGATGGCGACCTCAACAATGCTAACAACCAAGTCTGGAGTGATCTGGAAGGTTGGCTGTTAGAACAAATTCGCCCAAACAGGATCAGCGTGGGTGCAAAACTGGGTTGGCGCGCTGGCATCGCAGATCAACTGTAGAGTAGGTTTGGTCAGCGCTCAATGGTACAAGCGGAGGGCGCGCTGTCCGTAAAATCGGACCAGCACGGAAAACATGTGTGCTTCCGCGCTGGCAGCGCAGCAGTTACACTAGCCTCCGCCGGTCAGCGCGATTATTTAATTAACAGACGCGATGATCCATTTAACTTAGGCAAAGAGGGTCCTTAGCCATTTCAGGGAGCATGAGCTTAGGTGAATGTGGTTTTATAGCACAGTAGGGAGACTGACATGATGGCAGTGACATTTTACTGTGTAACAGACCCTATAACCCAAGTAGGATTAGTCACTTGCAAATTTTGGGCTAATAAAGAAACCTTAAAAACTAAAAATTTTTGTTCCTATTTATTTTCATAATCCTTTGAAGGCAAGTTGCTAGGACATTTTCGTTGGCCAAGGTTGATCTAGCGCAGTGTCTATGAGTGTTTGTGGAATAAAAACTTAATATTAATCTTTGTAATACCTTTTAAAGCAAAGTCTAGGGAAAAATTGATCTAGGGTATTGTGTATGCCTATGTGTGGAATAAAATTAAATTAATTTATGTAATCCGTTTTAAAGAAAAGTCTAGCTTTATTCATTGTAAATATTTCCCTTTTGTAGATAATTTTGTACCTTGGAAACCCTAACCCTACCATAACTTCAACTTGAGGTTTCTCATGAGGGTTTTCTCTCTTTTTGTGTTGACCTAATATCTTAGCAAACCCTTTCCGTCACTTTTATTTGTTTATGGACTCTTTTGTTGTTCCATATTAAGACACCCTAGATCTTACAAGTACTTATCCACTATAGTTACATGATACATTTTTTCTTATCAAGAATAATTGAGTCCTTCTCCATTAAGAAGTGCCTTCAACTAGCCTATATGGGCATCACCTTAAACCCTAAAACTTAGAATATACTTATAGGTGAGTATTGGGATGCTTAGCTTGTGGTGAAATTCCACTAAACAATAGCATGAAGATTGCTTAAATGACCATAAAAATCTTCCTTATTATTGTTAAAGGGTTTGGTCTTGGCCTTGTGAGTCTGCTCACACCCAAAATTAAGGCAAAAAAAATTCAACTAAGAAATATGCTTGGCCAAATCTTTATCATCTTTTTCCCACTAGAAAAATGTTTCTATAAAATGCTTTAATAAAAGATGATAAAGAAGGACTTGGATTTTGTGGAATGAACCCTATCCTAGTTCCTCATTAAGAGTTACACCAAGGGTATCAAACATAATATCTATTACATTTCTATTAGGTGCATGTTTACGAATAAAGTCATAAATAACTATGCCGTAGCATATAACAAAGAAAATATCTGAGAGTTACAATAGAATGATCCTTGTGAGAGAAGAATACAAAGAAGGTATACACATTACAATAACTAAATAATATGAAGCAAGTTGCAGAAATCATTATTATAAAAGCACAAAATACAAAAATAAGATAAAATTTAATATATGTATTAATCATTGATAAACCCTCAATCCAAGCATTTTACTATTTATCACAGGAGCTTGTGGGTGGTATATATGAATATGAATAAGAGAAAGAATAAATGTGTATATATATATAGATATATATGACAAACATGCTAGAGAATTCCCTAGAATTCCAGCGACACATTATGGTAAGAACACAATCATAGAATGTATGGAAATGTGATATAATCACAAATACCAGCTGTGCGGAGAATACTTGATTGAATAGTTTAATGCACCACCTTATGTATTTCATATGGTCCGGCAATGATGAATGAATGGTAGTTATCAATTTAACGAATAAAACGGAAGTACTATAAGGAAAGGAAAAGCTATGGATCTCTGCGCCCAGTTGTCAATTGTCAATTGTGTTGTGTGATCTACGAAGAAAAGTGAATGCAGATTGGCTTTTCAATGTATGGTATGACTTTGCATCTGCAATGACATCCATATCTGTTTACTTAAAAGGAGATGAGCCCATATGAATCAAACTCCTGTCGGTTAGGCATGATTCCAGAGAGCCATTATGATGACGGTGGCCATTTCTTCGAGGAATAAAGGGTGTAGGGATTTTTTTTTAAAGATGGTGGGGGTCGTTTTTTCGAGGAATAATAGGTGTAGGGAATTTTTTAAACGCATAATTTTTTCTTTTCCTGCTGATTTATTAATTTTTAAAGTTTTAATTATTTGGTATTAGTTAAAACTAGATAACTAAATAGTTAAATAAAGGATAAAAGAAAATGTTAAATTTGATAGGAATTAAATGAAGTTATTTTTTAAAATGAGATTTGACATTTTAAAAGATATATATTATCAGTTTATTAATTTTAAAAATAATTTATATTTTAATTTATGCTTTTTTATCACCATTTTATTGTTATAATTTATAGATTAAATTTAAATATTAAATATAAATATGATGATGATGGTGGTGGTGGTTAACGTCCACTGAGACCAAATTGGTCTGTCGGACCTATAATTTTCTTAGTTTTTAATTGTCTGGCTCCTCGTCTTTCTTGGCGAGATTGATGCTATAGCTTTTTTTTTTCTCTGCGGTCTTCCAACTCCCTGTATCTTGCATCTCCTTCATCTCCTTTGGTTCTTGGGACATTGGTGTCTTAGCTTCGCGATCTATTGTGGTCGTCCTCTTGAAGATAGATGGTCAAGAAGTTTGGTCTAGGAGATCTGCTTCGCTATTAAATGAAGATTTATTTTGTGTGGTAGTCGAATCCTCATAACTTTTGATGCTTGAGGGGTTGTCAAGTTCACTTTTTTGTTGCTAGGCGGGGCTTTCTCCCTTCTTGTCTTGAGAGTTGTTTCTTTTTTGTGATTCAAAGTTTTCTCTAGAGTATTCTTCTTTGATGACAGTGTAGTGTTCTTTTTGTGCTCCTTCCCACCATGTAGATCTGTGGTGGTTTTTTCCAGCAGAATTTTTCTCGGAGGATTTTGGGCAATTTTTGGCTAGATGGCCCGTCTCAAAGTAGGATCGACATCTGAAGAGGACACTTTCATAATCGAGTTTCTGGTTCCACACATAGTCTTTACTTGTTAGGTTTATTTCAGCTGGGAATCTGGCGCCAAAGTCCATTTCCACACAGATGCATGCATAGGTGGTTCTGGCATATTCCTCTGTTTCTGGGCACCTGCAGTAAAATTTCCCAATTGCATTTCCAATGGCTTTTAGCGAGGAGAAATTCCAGAGATGCAAGGGTAGGCTTGGCAATCTCACCCAAACTGGTGCTGAGGTTATGACCGCTGTTGAGGGATCGAATGATGGGTTCCATGGCTTCACGAATAAGCCTGAGTTTTCCCAAAACCAAGGGTCGGAATCTAGAATACATTGTCTGCTTTCAGGATTTTCAAAATCTACTATAAAGAAACCCCTAGCACATGGGTAGATATTAATTTCATCAGAAGTGGCAGGCTTCCATACCTCCGAGATCTAATCGTGAAGAGCTGTCAACCGCGGCCAAAAGCCATTGAACCGGCAGATTAGGGCACTTTCAGGAAACTTCAAAGCCTCATCGAGTGAGGCTTGGACCACCTGGATAGTGGGAGCTGGGGCTTCACTTACAATATGGGCAGGAGCTTGCCGTCTAGAAGTGGACGGAACTGAGCCAACAGCTATTTTCACGAAGCTGGGAGCCATATTTAGAAGATTAGATCTAGATCTAGCCGCATAAGATTAGATCTAGAAGCCAGCAGCAAAGAAGATTAGATCTAGATCTAGATCTAGCCACAGAATATTAGATCTAGAACCCAGCAGCAAAGTCTCAGTAAGTCTTTTAATCTGCAAGAAACCCTAGTAGGAAAAATCCTGAACCAACTTTCACTTCATGAACCACTCAATCCGGAGATGCCCACGTAAAGGAGGACTTGCTCACAGATCTATTTTTGCAGATTTGAGATAGGTGATCCTTATGGAGAATGCCCAAAGAATAATGCTTAAGAAGATCACCACATAGAAGCAGATCTGTTGCCGCAGATTTTCTCAAGCAGAGACGGAAAAAACCCAGCTACAATAGAGATGGAAGAGCCCGTAGCCGCAGACAGAAGAACTATCACTGTCACAAAAAACCTAATGCCGGAAGAACTAACACAGCTGCAGAAGAAACACAACCGCAGAAGCTATCGAAAAAGTTAACTCTGTGACACTGTATGGTGTATAATGTGAAACACAGCTGCGGGAAGAACTAACGCAGTTGCAGCAAACCATATACCACTGCAGCCAAAGAACATCTACCGGCAGCCGCAGAAGAACATCTACCGCACCTTCGCCGCAGAAGAAACACAAAAAATATAAATATAAATATAAATATAAAGTATTTGAAAATTTAATATTACATTTAAATTATTTTAATACAAAATATTCGTATGATTTCATTTATTTTTATATATTATTTTAAATGTTTCAAATCATTTATATCATAAAATATTTGAATATTGAGCATTATCAAAGATATTAAAGAATCAAATATTTTAATGTATTTTGGGAAATTCTAATAAAGATTAATATAGATCTCTCTTAACTCCAGATCTACCAAGAGTTGAGGGGATTAAATATCTCAAGATGGAAACTTATTTTTGAGTGTAAAATCTGAGGGAACATTTGTACTTATTGACGGTGTTGGACCTACCAACATTAAGAGGATCTCCTCGATATAATTGGACATCACACCATTTGGTGTAGGGGTCCCATCTAGAATACGACCTGATTGTCAATACAGTGGGTGTTAGTTGTATGTCTTGGTTGCAATAACGCATAGAGTAATGTATAGAGACTTTGGTAAGAACAATTGTGTGAATCTCTGGAAAGTGATGTACGATGCGTCAAGGTTCTAACACACCAAGGGAAAATAAGTGAGCCCACTAAAAGTCTGTAATAGTATGCAATTTGAAAGAAGCACACGAGTATAAATGACATCACAAGTTGATATGCAAAATAGTTCACAAGTTAATAGTGATGGAATTAAATAACAACACACATTCAATGAGATTCATACCAATGAAAACAAAATAATTCATAAGCATAAGCATAAATGAAATAACATACATTGCAAATACAAAAACAAAAATAAAAAAAATCCTACTATATTCACAACATATGCATGAACACATGTCGGCTATGAGCATTTAATAAGTGAAAGTTTCAATCATACATACACTGTTGACATACCACCAGCCCCAATAGTGGAACATGAAGTCAACATCACCTACTCCTGTAAAGAAAAATACTCCCGCTAGGCTACGAAGAAGCCAAGGCTCTTAGAGAAATCCCAACCTCCTGGTTTTGAACCTAAGCCTAGCCAAAAGATTGGCCCCCCAAAATCCCTTTACATGAGTTATGAGGATGTATTTATAACAAAAAGGGGTGACTCTTCAACTCCCCTTTGTGACTTTTGAACTACTTGAATGACTCTTCAATTTCTTTACAAATGAATTTTCAATTACATTACATCATAGCTCTTCACATTCCACAATTGACACTTGGAATTTTACTTACAAATTATTTAAAAAAGAATATTACAATTACTCATACCCACATGACACAAAATTGGGTAGAGCCCACTAGATAACTTAATACGACGAAAAACTATCATGCTTGAGTTTGGGGTAACTCTAGCTCACCAACTTCCACTTGATGTGTCTTGGTCACATAACATTGCCAAGCACTATGCTGCGCAATGGGTCCCTCAAATTGTTGGCATCCAGGTACAGTAACTTGGAATAGGTCTATACCTTTTTCTTCAACATGAGCAACATCATATTAATCTAAATAGGACCACCAGTATACTTATGCATGTTCTGTATGTTCACTTCAAGATCTTAGTTAGAAACAATATGTATGCACTACTCCAAGTATTCATAGATCTCTTGCCTCACCTAGTTTCTACATTTGGCTTTGGTGAGCAAGCCAATTGATAGGATCCCATGGGTATTCACCAAGACATCCATGCTATTATAAAATCATGCATGCGATGCATGAATGGTAGCAATGAACGAGGTGTGTCGTATGTTGTCCTAGATGATTATATGAACCTTCTCTTTCTCCAGCTCTACCTCATGTTTTGCTTTCTTTCCCAGTTCATGTGGTGCCCCTTTGTATCACATTGACCATTCATGCACGGTAGTAATGGATGCTCGTACATCTTTAAGAGTTTTAACAAAATATCTACACTTCTGTTGCAATATGTGCAACTGTACAACTGCCTTGTGCATGATAGAAATCTCCTCATAGAGATCCCATGTGGTCTCTTCAAATGTCGATGCTTTTCTAAGTATCGTTTCCTTCAGCTCTTCTAGACGATCCTATGTGGACGTTGCATTCTAAGTTGTTGCTAAGAGTTTTTCGACCGATTTCCTTACAACTTGCAAGTTATTTTCCAATTCCCTTTTCTTAGTCATCAAATACTCAATGTTTGACTTTGTTGCATCTGTGAAGGCCAAGTTGCTTGCGGCAATGGAATTGGGATTCTACTTGATGTCTACCACAATCACCCTTTCTATAATAAATGGAAGAGATGCAAGGTCATCTGGAAAATACTTCCTATGCTCTTGTACAATATTCTTATGAAATTCATCATACAACACATTTTACGTGTCCATAACTGGATCATCATCAAGAGGAACAAATTCCTCTTCCTCACCTAGATCTAACTCTACCTTGGAGGTGGTGGAGTCTGGATGATGACTTGTTGTATACTTGGAATCAGGTTGACATATTGTTTCTACAGCTCTGGTTCCTCCTCCATGTCTATGACATCTATCAACTCTTCATTATGTTGAGAAAGCTTTGATTCCTACATTTGTTCACTCTCCTCCACTGGTTTTCAGTTCCGTTCTTGCTCTTCAACTTGTTTCTACATTGTTTCTTCTGATATTGCACTTCGTCTCTCTTCTTCATCCTAGTTCTTCTTCTCTTCATGTTCTTGCTTCTACTTTTCTTCCTCCAATCTCCTATAATTTCCCTCTTCCTTTGCTCTAGTATTTGAATCCTCTATTTCACCTTTGCCTCTACTGCTAAACTTGCTTTCACAATAGCTAGATCTGCTTTTATCATGTGGATTTGTTCTTCCCCTAGGCTATAAGAAACCTTTCTCTTTCCCTTATCTTGCATGAGGTTGCTTTATTCTATTGGCATTGATTCCATAGTAGCTCCTTATGTGGAGTCACCTTTGAAGTCCCTACAAAACTAACAACCTCATAGGAATTGGAGGAATTATAACTATTCTTAGCCTATTTTACTGCCCTATATTAGTGACCCTTAGTTGTCATGGCTTTTTGACTTTTTCCAAACCTGGGATCTACGTTTTCTCTAGTTTGACCCCCAAACGCATGGATGGAGGCCTATGGGAGCATCTGGAGCCTCCTAGATGCTCACAATCCTTCTTTATGTGAGCATCTGAGGTTTTTTCACTCCTTTTTGTGCCAACATCTAGGCTTAACTTGTAGAGTGACTTAGTCCCTAGGAGATCAGTTTGATCTTTAACCTATTCAAGCTGGCCATGACTTATCAATTAGAAGTTTCCATGAAGTTGTGAAAATTCCTATATCGAACAATCTCAAGAATCCTACTACAACCAATTAAATCTACTTCACCTAGATTGTAAATTTTGTTACAATATTATTTCTGATTTCTTCTTGAAACGTTGAAGTAAATTACTGAAGTAGCCTACACCAAATCAATTATGATTATGAAAAATAGAAACTGAGAAAGGAAAATAGAAACACATAGGACAAATATTTTTGGACAAAAGTCCCCAGAAAAACCTAATGCAAGAAAACCAGTGCAACAAATATGAGTGTTTGTTATTATTAAGTAGTAGCAAATTCTGAATACATCATTGAATACCTCATAGGGTTATTCAGTTACAGAGAGAAATAATGGAAAAATATTTGTGATTTTTACCTCACTCAATCAGTGAGAAGAAGTCTTGACTGCTGGATGAGCTGCCCCTAGCAAGACTTGCACTGCCTCTACGTTGTCCCAATGTCAACCCTCTCAGGCACAACATCACCCAACTGGGGAATCGATCAGTAGCCTAGAGCTACTGCTCTCAACCTCTCGGTCTCACACCTTGGATTCCGACTGCTAAAACTAACTCTCTTCTCTGATTTTCAACTTTATCTCTCTCCCTCTATGTTGCTTTTGCATGGCCCTTCTAGCCCTACGTCAGCCTCTTCGTCAAGGCTACTAGATCACTTATTGTCTCTTTCTGCTGATGTATCTCCGACTGAGAACCTTTCTCTTTGGAAGATGCTATCCTTTCCCCTCAACTACAAGAGATCTCCTCAATTTATTTTTCCTCATGAGAACTTCTCACATCAGAAAATTGATTTCCTCAATCTCTCCGTGTGTTTTCCAAATGACCCTCAAGCCCCTTCTTATATCTTCCTATTAGAAAACCAATGGCCTAGATTAAATCATAATCAATGGCTCAAGTCATTTTGGCTTGATCCATGTCTTTTTCTAGATTTTTCACCCATGATTAGATTAATACCTATTAATATTTTATTTTTCCTAAGTTTAAACTTAGTGTCCTCATTAAAAATATTAATTATTTTAATAAAATCACTTATGGGTGGAATTTCCCAAAACGATTTCTGGGTTCTTTGGAAAACCTATGCCCAAGCTTCCCTCCAAAATTTGAGGCCTAGAGCACATCCAAATGTTACCCCAAATCAATACTTCCTCTTAGCGAGGAATTTTCTCTAACAATATACTATTGCTGCATACTGCTCTAACTCTAAAGCATCATCCTTTACGTTGTTGATGTCTGACATGATGTCCACCAACTACTACATTGTTGTTGTGACTGCACTGTTGCCTTTCACACTGCCACTTCCAATGCTACATATGTACTGCATCTCCCTCTCAAATTTTGCATCTGTTATGCTACTAGCACTGCCACTACTAACACTGCATCCATACTACAACTAATTTGCTGAGAGAAGCAATTGAAAACACCCAAAAACTGGACAAGTATCTAGTGGCTACACCTCGGTGCTGAAATCCTAACTATTTCTAGTCCTACATGTTGGAAATAATACTAAGAGGGGAGGGGTGAATCATTATTTACAATTCATTAACTTTTCATTTCATAATTAGATGTATATAAGCTACTTCAGTGAAGTGAACTTGTGTGTGAAAGAAACTGTGAAGAAGGAAACCAATGTATACCCAAAGAACTTATGATTTAGTTAATTCATCATGTCTTGATAATTAATTAGTGCATAAGTACATTATTATATAGTAACTATGTGTAGTAATAACATAATAAACCATCACACATAAGAAACACACATGAACACCAAGATTTAAGGTGGAAACTCAATGCGAGAGAAAAACCACCTACTTTTGTTGTCTCTATCTTATTTTTAATATAAAGAAAATCTATTTACAATCTTGTACTGGTGTAGACTCATACCAGTACGTAGGCACCCACTTGTAGAAGGCTACCACCTTCTCTCGTTCTCTAGCATCTACTAAAAGGGAGCTACAACCCCTTAGCTCTTGTACTAGACGATATGTTTACTAGTACATAAGCGTCAGCCTACTGAAGGCTACAACCTTCTCTCTTCCTCTAGGAACCACGTTTAAGACGTTTTTAGACTGGATGCTCTTGTTACACCACATCACAATATGAAGGCCTCATTTCATCAAATTTTCATATTGGACCAATCAAAAACTTTGAAGCTCAAACTCTATAATAATAACTGCATCAACCAATAATCAATCAATTTGAACAGTCAGATCGCTGTCACCAGAACATAGTGTTGAACCTAGAAAAATTGCATCATCATTCAGAACTAGTTGCAACCTTAACAATCATAGATCAGAATGCATACGCTACTTTAATGAACCTAAACTGTGTGTATATGCTACCTCCTTTAACCAAACCTACATATCCCTCCAAAACTACTCAATCATAAAAACTTCTGAATCAAATTTGTACCAACCAGTAATATTCTGAACATCTACTATCAAGTTATAGAGATCTAGACAGTCAGTAGAAAATATCACCCTTCTCAATTAATCAATCAATCAATCAGACTTAATCTCCTTATGCATTTAGTTCTACTTTTAGATCTAAGAAGACATAATTGACAGAAAATAGTAAACCAGGAGCACTGATCAGATAGATCAGTCTTTTCTAAATAAAGGGACTTTCTTTTGAATATGCTACTTGGAATCTTCGAACCAACATGTATACGCACCTTCACTAAGGCGAACCAGCATATAGATCTGTAAATACAAACTTACAACTTTGTTGTTATTCCAAACTTCAGACATACCCAGATCATGACATTTAAAGAATAAAACATGTGTAATAAATCAGATCTAGCCCAACTAATATCAAATCATTCAATGATAAGTCATTTCAGGCGTCATGATCCTGAACCAACATTGAATTCATGGTGCACACAATATTTTAGATTATATCATAATCATAACCTCTGCAACATAGAATATACTTCATATAGAAGTATTCTGGAGAAACTATTTCACTTGCATACTTGGCCCTTTGACCTTATCCTCCTTATATAGTTTTTGGCCTTTCTCAATACCTCAAATCAAAACAACACTTAGAACCTTGGGTATCCTTGGACAGGATCAAATAGTCATTACTCTGCTCAATATTGTGGGCTAATACCATGGTATTGACCCTTGGTATTCTTTGATTTTGTATTTCCTTTATTTTCCAACCTAAACACGCTTTTCTTCTTGTGAAAGTGCATGCATGCATACACTCTCTTTTTGTTCTGTGAACCCACGTGTATATGCTGCTTTGACAAGGTGAACCTGCATATATAGCTTAAACTACCTTACAAATCCTTTTCCTTCAACTTCTTGATTTTGATCATTATTCCTATGTTCCACCTTCCTGTTACTATGTACCAGTGCTCTGTTACCTGTGAATTGACCTATTATAATGTGAGTTTCCCTTTATCAAATCTGAACTAACATGTGAGTGAGTTGCCATCAAGGAAAACACTTGTATCATATTGCCAAAAATCTCCCCCTTTGGACTTGATGGCAACCACATTGGTGGTTGAACCTTTTAGAGATATCAAGCAACATCAAAATACTGTCCCCCTTTGACATCAAGGGCAAGGGGTGGACAAAGATATTTTGCCCCTTTGAGATACACTATGATGTCCATGCTCCCCTTGAGTACACACAGAGTTTGCAGAGATATTTTTTCAAAAGAATAGCACGAATCTATAACTAAAACATGTGAGTACAACCTTCCTATCACCACTGACTCATACATACATCAATCACCCAACCAAGTGGGGATACACCAAATTTGACTCATCCACCCAACCAAGTGGGGATATACCAATTGTTTATACATTAATGAAATATAGAAATTATTACATCATCCTTCCCATGCATAGTGGGGATACAAATTACATCATATGTCCAATAGGACTCATTCAAAAATAGACTATGACAGAATGATACATATTACACCGTAGATATTTACATGACCTATGAAACAATGAATATCTAAAACCATAGCTAAAATAGAAAACCATAGTGCCAACAATGTAGAATGTTTGTGAAGGATAATGCTCCCTTGAACTTGTGCTACCTATGCATTGTGAACAAATCATTCAGCAAGGCATCTTCGTTAGTCAAATAAAAATCAATGAACAAAGCATATCAACAAACTGTAATCATCAATATCAGACTGAGCACCTAGGTCAAGGTCTGATCCACTATTTTTCAATCACAAAAACATATACTCTCCTATAGCCATGGAAACTCACATATATATGTCACTATCCTTCATGAAACCTGCATATAGGAACCTTCCTTTGAAAACTAGATTTAACAGCAAGATGATGCAGAAACTACTCCCATATTTTGTCTAAGATATTCAAATGTTTCTCTGGGAAGCAGTTTGGTAAATATATCAACAATATGTTCTTTGAAGGTAACATACTCCAATTTATCCTTTTGTTCAAGCACTTTTTCTCGTATAAAATGATACTTAATTGCTATGTGCTTGGTCTTAGAGTGCATGAATTGATTTTTCGAAATACTGATGGCACTTGTATTAGCACATAGAATGGAGATGGGTAGAGAACATGTGATTTGAATCTCTTGCAATGTTTGCATCATCCAAAGTAGTTGTATGCAGCAAGATGCAACAACCAAATATTCCACTTCAGTTGTAGATAAGACAATCGAACTTTGTTTCTTGCTGAACCAAGATATTAACCATGATCCCATATCGAATGCACCTCCACTAGTGCATTTTCAATCATAAAAATTTCCTGCCCAATGTGCATCTATATATGCATGAAGAGTAAGATCTGTATCTTTAGGATACCATAGAACAAAGTCTTGAGTTCCTTGAAGATATTTGAATATTGTTTTTATTGCCTGAAGATGTGATTCCTTTGGATTTTCTTGGAATCTTACAATAGTTCCTACTGCATGCATGATATCAGGTCTAGTACCTGTTAGATAAATCAAAATTCCAATCATAGATTTGTATTTTTCTTGATTCACTGTACGTGATTCATAGTTAGAACTGATACTACATCTTGTTACCATTGGAGTACATACTGGTTTAAAATCTTCCAATCTGTGATTTTTCATAATCTACTTGAGATATTTAGTTTGTGAAAGAAAAATACCATATTTTGTTTGTTGTACTTGTAGACCAAGAAAATAAGTAAGTTCACCAAGTAAGGAAATTTCAAATTCTTTTTACATAATCGAAGCAAAGTTCTGACTCATAGATTCTTCATTGCTACCAAATATGACCATCAACATAAACAACAATAATTAGCAATTTATCATTCTCAATATTTTTGTATAAGTTGATGTCTACAGATCCTTTTGTGAAACCTTCTTGTTGTAGATATTTGTCAGATGATAATACCAAGTCCTTGGATCTTGTTTCAGACCATATAGAGCCTTTTTGAGCTTGCATACAAGTTTTTCATCATTTCCTACAATGAATCCTTCTCGTTGTTCAATATAAACTTCTTCTTCTAAATCTCCATTAAAAAAAGCTTATTTTACATCCATTTGATATACTTTGAATTTCCAAAAACTTGAAAGAGAAAGAAACATTCTTATGGCTTCAAGTCTAGAAACGGGTGCAAAAGTTTCTTCAAATTATATACCTTCTTGTTGAGCATACCCTTTAAAAACAAGTCTTTCTTTGTTTCTAATAACCTATCCATTTTCATTCAACTTATTCTTAAATATCCATTTTTTTCCTATGACATTTTTATCATGAGGTCTAGGAACTAATTCCAAGTATCATTCTTTTCAATTTGGTCAAGTTCTTCATCCATGGCCTTAACCCAACATTCATCCTTTCTAGCATCATTAACATTCTATGGTTTTATGGAGGATAGTAATGTTAGATAACTGGAAGTTCCAATAAGAGTTCTTCTTGTCTGTACTCCAGACCCTTTTTCTCCTAGATTTTGAGATTCTAGATGATTCTTTTGAACATACCTGGATGGAGTCTTTTCCTTGTCAGTTGTACCTTCTTCTGATGCTTCATTGGTTTCCTCCTCTATATCATTTTGATTTTATACAGGAAATCATTCTCTGTCTTCCTCATTGTCATCTTCCTTTGTTGATTTCATATGTTCCAGATTTGTGCATGCTTCATCAATTACTCCATCAGTGCATTCAACAATTTTCCAAAATCTCTTATTATAAAATTTGTATCCTTTACTTCTAGATGAATAGTGAAGGAGAATTACTTCGTTTGATCTAGCTTCAAACTTACCAAGTTTTTCATTAGTCTTTTTGATGAAACATTTTCTTTCAAAAACTCTAAAATGTTTTATAGTAGGAGGCTTACCATACCAAATTTCATATGGAGTTTGATCACTATTTACCTGAACATTACCTTTGTTGAGAATAGTCACGACAGTAAATGTATCTTCACCCCAGAAGGTGGTAGGAGTTTGAGATTCATCAAGCATAGCTCGAGCCATTTGTTGGATTGTTTTGTTCATTCTTTCCACTCAACATTTTGTTGAGGAGCTTTGGTAACAGAGAACTACATTTTTATTCCTTGTTGGCCCACACAAATCAATATGGATGAGTTCAAGAGGTTTACCTACTGAACCTTCTTTCTCATTGAAATGAACTCTGGTTTTCTTAGCCTTGAGCCTACATGCTTTTCTTATTTGAGAAAATGTTACATGCCCCAATATTCTATGCCATAACCAGTTTCATCTATTTTTCTTAGATAACATTCTTTCTGTACTCCTTTTTAGTGTGTTATATATATATTATATTATTATATATATATATATTATATATATATATATTATATATTATATATATAATAGATATAGATATAGATATAGATATATATATATATTATATATATAATATATATATATATATATATACTTATATATATTTGCTTGGAGTTCTGTACCTTTGATTACAGGTCTTTCTTGTATCAAGCTCCGAACCACACATTTGTTTTGATCGAACACAAACTTCATTTCCTTGATCAAATTTGACTTAACACTCAACAAGTTATGTTTTTAAACCATTAACATACATGACATTTCCAACTTTAACCTTTTCTTTCAAATAAACAAAACCTTTACCTTTAATGACAGATGGTGTGTCATTTCCAAAGGAGACATTCTTTTCCTTTTCTAAAGCATTATATGAATGAAGTTTATCTTTATCACCTGTCATGTGTTTAGAGCATCCATTGTCAATGTACCAATGATTTTATTGTCCTTTTGTAAATAGAGCTATGCCACATCTTTCTTATTGATATTCCTTCTTTCTCCATACCTTGGGATTTGATTATGTTTTCTCCTTTTGAATTGTTGGCCAAAAGTTTCTCCTCCATTTACATTCTTCATGACCAAAGTTATTACAAAATGAACATTCAATTTCACCTTCAAGAGGAGAAAAGTTACTATAACAAATTTTCTTGATTCCTATTATGTTTCTTTTATTTTGTGCTTCTCTTGTCATGATAGTTTTGTAAGAAACAAATTAAGCAGCCTTATGTCCAAAGTTATGGCATGAAAAGCATTGTCCATTAAAGAAGTTTATGTGATCATAAAATCTTTTGGTATTGTTTACCTTTTAGTTGATGCTTCTATTGATGTTCATCCTTGGAGTAAATTGAGCATGATTTACCTAATGAGTACTTTTGGACTTTTGCTGAGAATTGACATATTGTTCACAGGTTTTTGTTGCATCAAGATAGCTTCTGGTGGTGGCTGACTACTTTTGTGCTTGGGATGATTCTTCAATATATCCAAGACCGATATCTATAAGAGGAGAAAACTGAACCTTGATGATTTCATTTAAAGTTTATGATCCTTTAGCAAGTCTAAGATTAAGAGATTTTGTCTTCTCAAGTTCTTTTCTTAGACCCACAACTTCACTTTCTAATTTTCCATTGTTCTTTCATCTTTCAGTGAGTTCAGGTGTCAAAGTGTCTATGATCATATTATTTTCTTCCAGACATATTTTGAGTTTAGTGATTTATTCAAGAGAGTCTTCCTCTTCTAAGGCATCCAAAAAATCATCATTGTCATAAGCCATGAGTAGTTTATAATCTTGTTCAGTTTCATCTTCATCACTATTAGATAATCCATCATTATCTTCATGAGTATAGTAACTTCTTCTATTAACAACCCGTTTCATATTTCCTTTTGGAGAATCCTTTCCTTTTTCATGATTAACTTTATGAGGACATTTTGCAGCATAATGGCCAACTCTACCACAAGGAAAACATTTGAATGGTAGCTTACCTCTGAATCTTTCGGAACCCCATTGAATATTCTTGACAAAGTTTACCTCATCTTCTTCTTCTAAAATATATCCTGATTCATCGAGATCATCCTTTTCTTTTCCCTTTGCTAAAGCTTTGAATGTGGCTTCCCTAATATCTAATGGACCTCCTTTCCTCATTTCAAAGGAAGTTAAAATTCCATGAAGTTGAACAACAGTGGTAGATTGAAGATCCTCCTTTTCTTCTATGGCATATACTTTCGACTCAAATTTAGAAGACAAAGATCTCAAGGTTTTCTCTACTAAAGTAGCCTCCTTTATTTCTTCACTCAAATTCTTCATACAGTGTAAAATCTTATCTACTCGTAAAAGGTAACTAGCAATACTTTCATCATTATGCATTTTGAGAATTTCATATTGTATTCTGAGAGTTTGGATCTTAGGACTTTACTTGGGAGTCTCCTTTACAGCTTTAAATGAATTTGTCCCATATCTCTTTGGTTGTCTTGAGTTGCATGGCTTTAACGAATTTTGATTCTGACAAAATTCCCAATAAGGTATTGACTGCTTTCGCATTGATTTCGTATAGCTTCTTGCTTGTCGTATCTATAGGTATTGCTGTTGGAAATTGGCATCCTCCTTCCACAATTTCCCAAACATAAGCTCCAAGTGACTGAAGATAGGCTTTGGTTCTTATTTTCCAATATACTAAGTTTTTTCCATTGAATATTGGTGGTCTGACAGATCCCATGCCTTCGTGATTGTTCATCTTGAGAGATTTCCCTTCAAGA
The DNA here is from genome assembly GCA_000404065.3 of Pinus taeda. Taxonomy (NCBI): domain Eukaryota; kingdom Viridiplantae; phylum Streptophyta; class Pinopsida; order Pinales; family Pinaceae; genus Pinus; species Pinus taeda. The sequence continues at coordinate 43,759 of APFE031648956.1, read as the reverse complement.
GATCAAGCTTCTTCTGAACGACTTGCTCTCACACCAATTGTTGGAAATAATACTGAGAGGGGGGGTGAATTAGTATTTACAATTCAATAACTTTCCATTTCCCAATCATATGTATATACGCTACTTCAGTGAAGTGAACTTGCATGTGCACACAACTGTGATTAAGGAAACCAACATATACCTAGAGAACTTATGATTTAGTTAATTCATCTTGTGTTGATCTTTAATCAGTGCATCGGTGATTTATTATACAGTACCTATGTGCAGTAATAACATAATAAACCATCACACATAAGCACCACACATGAACACCAAGATTTAAAGTGGAAACCCAATGTGGGAGAAAAACCACCTGTTTCTGTCGTCTCGATCTTCCTTTTAGTATAAAGAAAATATGTTTATAATCTTTCACTGGTGCAGACTCATACCAATATGTAGGCACCTACCTACAGAAGGCAGCAACCTTCTCTCGTTCTCCAGCTTCTACTGGAAGGGAACTACAACCCCCTAGCTCTTGTACTAGCTGATATGTTTACGAATACGTAGGTGTCAACCTACAAAAGGCTACAATCTTCTCTCTTCCTCCAGGGACCACGTTTAATAAATTTTCAGACTAGATGCTCCTGGTACACAACAACACAATATCAAGACCTCATTGCATCAAATTTTTATATTGGACCCATCAAAAACTTTGAAGCTCAAACTCTATAAAAATAACTACATCAACCAATAGTCAGTCAATCTGAACAGTTGGATCACTATCACGAGAACATTTTGTTGAACCCAAAAAAACTGCATCATCATTCAGAACTAGCTGCAACCTTAACAATCATACATCAGAATGCATATGCTACTTTAATGAACCCAAACTGCATGTATATGCTACTTTCTTTAACCAAACCTGCATATACCTCCAAAACTACTAAATCATACAAACTTATGAGTCAAATATATACCAACCAGTAATATTCTGAACATCTACTTTCAAATTACAGAGATCTAGACAACTTACAGCAAAGATCACCCTTCTCACTTAATCAATCAATCAATCAGACTTAATCTCCTTATGCATTAAGTTCTACTTTCATATCTAAGAAGACGTCATTGAAAAATAATAGTAAACCAACAACACTGATCAGATAGATCAGTCATTTCTAAATAATAGGCTTTTCTTTTGCATACGCTAATTGGAAGCTTCGAACCAGCATGTATATGCACCTTCACCAAGGTGAACCAACGTATAGATATGTAAATACAAACTTACAACTTCGCTATTATTCTAGACTTCAGACATAACCAGATCATGACATTTAAAGAATGAAACACGCATAAGAAATTAGATCTAGCCCAACCAATATCAGATCATTCAAAGATAATTCATTTCAGGCCTCATGATCCTCATCCAACATTGAATTCAAGGTGCACAAAATATTTCAGATTATATCATAATCATAGCCCCTGCAACATAAAATATACTTCAGATAGAAGTATTCTTGAGAAACCTTTTCACTTGCACACTTGGCCCTTTGATCTTATCCTCTTTATATAGTTTTTGGCCTTTCTCAATACCTTAGATCTAAACAACACTTAGAACCTATGGTATTTTTGAATGGGATCAAATAGTCATTACTCCACTCAATATTGTGGGCTAATACCATGGTATTGACCTTTGATATTCTTTGATTTTCCAACCCATACACGCTTTTCTTCTTGTGAAAGTGCGTGCATATGTATACTCTCTTTTGTTTTGTGAACCCGCGTGTATACGCTTCTTTGACAAGGTGTACTTGAGTAGACAACTTAAACTACCTTACAAAATCCTTTTCCTTCAACTTCTTGATTCTAATCAGTAGACCTTTGTTCCACCTTCATGTTCTTTTGTACCAATGCCTTGTTACCTCTGAATTGAACTATTATAATGTGAGTTTCCCTTTATCAAATTTGAACTGACTTGTGAGTGAGTTTCCATCAAGGATAGCACTTGTATTATAATGGCAACACCACACTCTCTTCTAAAGTCACTGCATTTCTCACATTTTGGTGCTACTAACCACTGCATCTGTCGAATCAACACTCCATGAAACCAATTGAAAAATCCACCATCCCGCTACTATTGATCATGGGCTCCCATAGGAAGGTGATGATCCAAGAAGTGGTCTCCTCAAGGATCCTACCTATCTGTAGGAACTATAGTTCTATATAGCCCACCTCCCTCCTAGAGGTATCTTGGCTTTCATGGCAAACTCCTCCTCATGTTCGATCTTTGTAGTTGCAACCTTAGGATCATGATTCTCATCATTGTCCTTTTACTTCAAAGGACACTGGGATGCATAGTGGCCCATCTCGCCACATTTGTTTCACCTTGGAGATGTCCTTCTTTCATCTCTATTTCCCATGATGTCCCTTAAATGCAAGAGCTGCGTTATCCTCCTCCTCTACTTTGGGCTTCAACCCACTGCTATTATTGATTCTGTCAAGTTTGACCTTGAGCATGTCCCTCCTCAACTCTTCTTGTTTTAGAGTTTCCCACATCTCGTTTGAATTTGGCAATTGTGATATACCTAGGATACTCCAGAAAAATATTTTCCACTCATCCAAGATGGGATTTAGAGCAAGTCTTACTAACATTGACTGCTGAGGTGTATGTCCCAGAGATAATAGCTCATCACAGGTCTCCTTCAGTTTCCTGAGGAATGGATCCACACGTTCTCCCTTCTACATATGAGTAGATCTCAGCTTCTGCTCTAATTACATATTCCGCTACTCAGAAGATCCCTCATACAATGTGGCTAAGGAATCCCACATCTCCTTAACAGTCCCTTTCCTAGAAACATTGAACACAACATGATCCTTGACTCTATCCAAGATCATCCTCTTCACCTTAGCAATCTAAGCTATGTACCTCTTCAGTGGATCTACATCCACCGGGACAGCTACCACATTATCAACATATGTCTTGAGGGCACACTCATCTAGAAGGAAATACATTCTATCCTTCTAGATGACATAGTTGGAAGCTCGATCCAGCCTATCCTGATCCCTCAAGCCACTGGTTTCCATATCCTCTAAAAATTGCTGAACAACTCCCTCTTTCTCCTTACTGTGTAGCTTCTAGGTTGGCTTACACACTCCTTTATGGAGTTTGTAAGTTTCTACTCCTCTACTGCTCAACAAATGAGAAATATTGATTTCCTCAGTAAGAAATCATTGAGGACATCTTCCCTCACTATGCGACCAACTTCTTCCTTTTGACAACTTTTCTACCCAACACTTAGCTTGCCAAAAAATGTGTCCCTCTAGCTTTGCATGGATCTACACAACACCCTCTACCTCGACAAATTCTCCATTTGGTATCTTACCTCTCTATCGAATCACTTAGAGAGAGACACCCACAAAAATATGACCCTTCTGGCTAAAACTGTGCAATCCCTCAGGTGATTCAAACTATTGCTTTATTCATCATGTTGGCCCTTGCTAAAGTGCTAGATCTAATCTTCCCTATTTCACATCAAGACCTCTGATACAATGTGAAAATTCCTAGATCTAGTAATCTCAGGAATCCTACTGCAACCAGTTGAATCTACTTCATCTAGATTGTAAATTACTTTACAATTTTATTTCATATTTCTTCCTGAAACATTGAAGTAAATTACTGAAGTAACCTACACCAAATTAATTATGATTCGAAAACATAGAAACTGAGCAAGGAAAATAGAAACACAAAGGACACAATTATTTTTAGAAAAAAGTCCCCGAAAAACCCAATAAGGGAAAATCGGTGCAACAAATCTAGGGGTTTGTTATTATTAAACAGTATAAAATTTTGAATACATCATTGAATACCTTACATGGTTATTCAGTTTTAGAGAGACATATTGGCAGAATATTTGTTGGTTTTACCTCACACAATCAATGAGAAGAAGTCCTAGTTGTTCCAGCTGTTGGATGAGGTGCCCCTGTCAAACTCTGCACTAGCTCTGCGTTGCCTCTATGATGTCTCAGTGTCAACCCTCTTAGTCACAACATAACCCAATTTGGGAATGAATCAATAGCCCAGAGTAACTACTCTCATCCCCCTAGTCTCACACCCTGGTTTCCAACTATTGAAACTAACTCTCTGCTCTGATTTTCAACTTTCTCTCTCTTCCTCTATGTTGCTTCTACGTGGCTCTTCTGGCCCTACGTCACCCTCTATGTTAAGGCTACTAGATCACATGCTCCCTCTCTCTCCTGATGTATCTCCATCTAAGAATCTCTCTTTCTAGAAGCCATTATCCCTGCCCCTCAACTGTAAGAGATCTCCTTAATCAATCTTTCCTCCTGAGAACTTCTCACTTCAGAAAATCGATTTCCTCAATCTCTCTATGTGTTTTCAAAATGACCCTCAAGCCCCTTCTTATATATTCATGTTGGACAACCAATGGCCTATATTAAATCATAATCGAAGGCTCATATCGTTTTGGCTTGATCTTTCTCCTTTTCTAGAAGGTTCACCCTTGATTAGATTAATACCCATTTATATTTTAATTTTCCTAAGTTTAGACTTAGGGTCCTCATTAAAAATATTAATTATTTTAATAAAATCACTTATGGGTGGAATTTCCCAAAATTATTTTTGGGTTCTTTGGAATACCTGTGCCCAAGCCTCCCTGCAAATTTGAGGCCTAGAGCACATCCAATGCTACCCCAAATCAACAAAATTTGCATCTTCCTAAGCATCCACATACATCCTCTTGGGACCTCTCCTTAGCCTATTTATATTGATCATTTGAGAGGGTTAGACTAGTTTGGAGAGACAGAGTTTTAGAGAATCGTATTTTTGGGCTAGAAATCTTGAGTGCATGTTGTCACCTTGCTGCTAGTAAGAGACCTTGTCATGTCTTTGCTACTTCTGTGTCTCTCTTCATGATCATTTCCTAGATATACTGGGGAAACTTTGCCAGGTCACAGAGAGGAACCTTTGAGGTGAAGGTAAAAGCATTGTTATCTTTGCCTCATGGTTAATGGAAACCCATGTTCCTTCCCTGTATGAATTTGTATTCATCATGCTATATGGTTGATTCTATTACTGTCTAATTTAATGATCTTCCAGGAAGGTCACTTGTCATCTTTGTTTGGTTGTGATTGTGTGTAGGGATCAATAGGAGGTATAAACAAGGTAGATCGCTCGAGTGGAGTGAAAGAATCTACATCAGACTCAAAACCCTTTCCCAACCTGTGAGGAGGCTAGGTGTGCTATTATTTCCTTCTAGTTTAGAACCTTGTGCTTGATGCGTGATTGATTATTTGGGATTGGGCTTTCTTATATTTCTATTGGTCTTTCTTTCTTTGTTTGGTGATTTGATTTGGACACGAGATCATGGAGCAACAAATCCATGCAAATTTAAATGCACCCATACAAAAATTTAAATGACCAGGTTCTTTTTCCACCTACGGACCGAGTCAAATCTCAGGATTCTCCTACCAAACTTGATAATGAATTTCCCACTTCCTTACCACCTGTTGACGAATGTCTCATACCCCCTTTATGTCTTCATCCTCCCTTATGTCCTCAGGTTAATTTTGAGAGTACGACTATGTTAGAATGTCCTTGGCATGGTCAACCTTTCCATATTGGGTAATTTGATTTTATTTGGAAGGGCTCCATGCTGATGAGCCATATGGTACCTTTCACCTTCACGAGTTCATCTATAGAAATCCTTGGCCAGTGCCTGGCTGTGGGCACATTTTAGCATGACCTCTTGGATTGTGTTGCTCTTGTACATATTGCACATAGGAGTGTGATGATTTATCACTTTTTGGTTTCGTGTGTGATATGATTATTTTCATGCCCTATTTATGCCAAAAATCCCAAAATTTTTATAAAATTCAAAAAACCAAAAATACATGATCTTGTTTTTACCTTATCCATGTTTATTTCTTTCATTTAACCATGGGTCTAGTCTTTCTAGATGGTTTTTACAGGACATGGTGGAATTTCTATTGTGACATTCATTGAACCTTAGGTATTTTTCCTCTTACTGGTATATAGGGGTAGTTCACATTTCTATTTCCATTAAATTTTGACCATGAACACCATTTTTATGCCTTAGATATGACCCCGTCAAGTCGCTACTTTCACAAATTCCTTTATGCATGTCATAGCTTGTTGGTAGAGCTTACTTGGTCATGGGTACCCTAGTTACCACCTCTTTGCATCCTTGGTGTCCATGTCATCATTTTTTATTCTCTTTTTGGAATTCCTCTTTTTGACCTGCCATGACATAATTTTTCCATGGGTCCTCCTCTACCCAGTGAAATGTCCTACCGAGCCATTAGAAATGGATTCTTGCATAGTGGGATTTGTAAATACCATGGGGATCATATGGACTAAAGGCTTGAGTTCTGAATGCAAACTTTTCTATTCCCTTTTCTTCGGCATCCGTGACTTTCAAGTTCTTGATCTCTTACAATCTAATTTTCATAGGAAGAGTTGGACAAGGTGCTTTCTTCTTCCTATGCAAAGCTACTGACAACTCTTTGGAGAGATGATATGAAACTTATTGCATGACAATCTTATTGGTGGCATACCTTGGCAATATATGCAACTACTTCTAATCGTCGAACACTCTAAGGAAGGTGCCATCTGATGAGTCAAACCAATCTATGATCTTTGATACTAGTTCCATTGCCCCACGTGACATGCAAGGTGGTTCTTCCTCAAAGATTTTCTTGTATAGCAGAATGAGGAAGTGGTCAGTTAGCTTCTCCATGACTCCTCAGTGGCTACAATATGAGAGCAATTTGTAATAGATATACATGGCAAGGTCTCGTGGTGTCCAAGTCCAATCCATGCTAGGGAATGCATTATGTGCACAAATACCATCTTGTAAATATGAAAACATGTAGAATCTCACTTGTCCACCCTTGGGAGGATTTAGGGTGTTCGCTACATGGACTCTTAACTATCAAGCCAACAAAACTGATTAATTGAATGACTTACCATTTTTCACAACATGGTTCAATAAGATTTCCCACCCTTCAGGAAAGGTCTCTGTGCTCTACTGATCATAGATTCTACAATCTAGGATTACCAAGAGCTAATAGACCCTCCTGAGAGCCTTTGTCTTGTAAGTATTGGAGGGTGTCTATCAAAAATTTGATGGCTCTTTCACCTAACCTTTAACAATGTCTTTCATGCTCACATAGTTGCTAGTGGCACAAAAATATGAATCCATGAGTGCTTCTCGCTCAGGAAAATGGTACATGAGATGATAATTTGCTACCAAAAGAGTAGAAAGATTTCATCCACTGGCATTGGTAAAAGTCATAGTCTTCACATCAATATGTGAAACAATCCAACTAATACCATCTGCACATGGGAAGGAATATTTGAATGCAACCCTATGTAATCTTGATCGTTAAAAATTAATTTATCCCTGTCGGTCCTCTATATCTGCTTTCAAGCTTTTTACTAAAAAGACTTCATCCACTTTAGCCATGTAAGATCTGATTCATTTTCCACAAATAGTTGAGTGTTTGAGTATACTGGCAAGTTTACTAGCATACCTGCAACTTCTTCCTCGGTACTGCTTTCTGTGATATCTTTTGAATCAACTCTCTTGGGTTTCATGATAACATTGACTACAGGAGAGAAGTGCTCAACAACTATGATATTTGCCAGATGAAAAGGCACTCACGACAAGATTACACTAGCTTTTGAAAATAAACTTTTAAAATAATATTAGGCAACAAGCACACAACTTGATGAGAGAGATTGCACAATTCTCTTGATCAAGGGAGGGAGAGCCGCTGAGGTAATTGCAGATTACATAGTCTCAATAGCCAGTGATGTAGCCTGAGGCTTGAGATTATGCAATGCACAGTTGAACTTGTGCAGTGACAGGAAGAGACTACGCATTACGCAGTCTTAGTGGTCAAGGTGCAAGGAATGAGCCATGGGACTTCACAATGTGCAGTTGGGCTAGCATGTATTGTGCATTATGCAGAATCAGAGGCCAAGCTCTCATCTTGAGCCTTGGACTTGTGCAATGCCCTATTGGGCAAGGTAGTGCATGGTCAAGTGAAGTGCAAATCTACTCGTTGAGGATGTAGGAAACAAGCCAATCTAAGTGATAATGCAAGTTAAAGTGCAGATATGACTAAGTGTGGACAAATAAATGTGAATTAAGTGAAAAATGTCAACAAACAAAAGGAAAAACAAATATTCAAGGAGAGTTGCTAAAACAATGATCACTAGGGTGAGAAAACAAGAAAATTGATGCGACACTTACGAAGATGAACGAAAAATTGAATAAACAATTATACAAACTAATATAAGTTAAGGCACTAGAAACCATGAAGAGAAACAAGGAAAACATTACTTGCAGAAGAGAAATGATGGAAGGCGACAAAAAAAGGGACAAAATACGACAAAAGCAAAACTCACCCAGAAAAGCGACGCAAGCTCCACCAAAGGCTGCTTGATCTCCTTGGAAATGCCAAAGCTCCAAGATTTAATGTAAAAATGAGCTCTATAGGCATCAATTAAATATATTTGGGTTGATTAGGGTTTATGACGTGCATACCTAAAATCAAGGAAATGTGACACTTGGCAGAAATTTCTAAAATAGCAATGGTGCCACCTTCGGAAAACTAATAATGACTCCCTATTTTCTAGGGATCCTTTTTCGGTTTTTATTTTTTATTTCATTACTTTCTATTTTTTTGGAAACTTTCCATACACACTGTCAAAGAAGATTTTGTAATTCCAAGGAACTGGGAAACGTTTCGGCTCAGTGCTTTGTGCAATTTTTTAGCATAAGGGATGGATTGCATAGTTTTTTAGCTTAGTGTCGGACTTTCGTCCATGACTTCACAATTATCAAGCTCAAGGATGAGCTTCCATTCTAGATTGTGTAATTTCCATCATCAAGGTTGGCTTGCCTTCTAATATTGCGCAGTTTTTGGGGGCAAGCCCAGGGCTACTGCAAGGTCAAGTTAGAAGATTAGCTTGTGACCCAAAAAGATCAAATCAATATCAAAACAAGAAAGCAAAACCACATCATAAAAGGATAAATCTTAATTTCAGGATGAATACTTGACAACAGTAAAAGGCAAACTCCTATGGATAGAAGGGAAGACTCCAAAACCAAAGCATAGGCAAAATTTCAAAGGGTGGCTTTAGCAACTACAATAGCACCCAAATAAAATTCATTCCTCTCAACACTTGGTAGATCAAGAGTTGATGGATTATGATAATTCTGAATAATATTATTTATAAGTATATACATTTCACATCTCTTTATATAAATATTCTTATTTTTTATTTTGTTAAAACCCAATAATTAATATAGTTATTTTTCTTTGACATGTTTTATAATTTTTTAATGTGATATGCATAACATTGATTATATATAGATAGTTAGATAGTTAGACATACAACTTTGTTTTTTAAGTTAGGTTGCATTCTATTACCTTAAAAAATCAAATTATATCCATCATTTTTCTTCTTTCTACTATTGGCCTCCCACTGGAAACCAGATCATTAGCATAATAAAAGTTGTTTTTAAGAGGTAAAAACCATTTCTATCTGTATCAAACTATGTTACATAACAAGAAAAAGTAGAATTCCCTAATAGTTTACTTCCACTACATCATAAAATAAACATCATCAAACATAACCTGTCACAATGTAACAAGTAGAAGAGACATCAAGTTATGCATGAACAAAGTTCATTGGTGCATGAATCCATTTAGATAGTCTTGTGGTGACCATGTTCAATCTTGAATTTTTATATTCTTATTATTTGACTTTAAATAAGAATTTTTGAAATATAAAAATTACAAATATGAATCATTATTTTAATTTATATTGTAAAATGGACATTAGTTTACAACATTTGCACTCTCTCTATATAGAAAGAGATATCTATCACAATTTTATATTAATCTTGAATTTTTATATTCTTATTAATGACTTTAATAAGAAGTTTTAAATATAATAATTACGAAATGAAATTATTTTTTTTTATACTGTAAATAATCTTAATTTACAACATCCTCCCCTCTTCTCTTCTCTATATGGGATATCTTCACATTCTTTATTAGGAAATATTTTTATTTAATTATACATTTTATAATTATTTTTACTTAGTTTATGTTTATAACTATGATTTTGAAATATCATGGTTACATATAAATTATTATTTAAAATTGTTTGCCAATTTATTTATAAATATAAATTACATATACAAATTAATTGAATAAATTTATTATTTTTAGTATCTTTTAATTTGAGATGGTATAATGTTTTGTTGTTATTATTATTTTTATTAGATTTTTTATTTTATGAACACTAAAACATATTTCTCATATTGACCTGACATTTAAATGTTTATAGAGCTTTATGGACACTACAACATCTCCCCCATACTGGGTTGTAGAGCCTATCAACCCAATAATAATGATAAGGTGTCTTAAGGAATGCTTAAATAAGGTATTATGGACATAAAAGGAAATAAAGTGTAGAATATAATGAAAATATCTACAATTCTTTTACTGGATTAGTTAAGAAATTCATGCAAGCTTCTCCCAAGGAGGGTGCCCAAGAGCAAGTGTCCCTCCCACCCTTTAATATTATGCTAGCTTACATGAAACATGGTTGTGTCTCCCACTATACTTGGTGCATTCCATGTGATCTCATCACTTCGTTGACCATGGGATAATGTCAACAAAAGGTTAAACATATTTTGAATATCACATTGTACATAAGGGGGAGGTACAAAAGGAATAAATAGGAAAATTCTATCGAGTTGGTCAAGTTGGAGGAAAAATTGATAGTATAGACTGCAAACTGACCATTCTAGCTAGAGATCAACTAACATATTCTTCTCCATAGATGAGGGTAGTGACCAGCCAATGCAGATGCTTGGATATTTTGATAAATAGTTGTTATGCTTCATTGGATTTTTTCTTGTAGCACTAGTAGTTAGTTTTTGTCTTCTCATATGAATGTATGTTAAGATCTAGCACAACCAACGTGTTTATATAAGTTTCTATGTACAATATGCTCTAGTTAGAGAATTTCTTAGTAATCTTGAGAATATGAAATTATATTATTGGTCTGGTTTCCCTTTAGGTTATCCAATAACATAAAAATTTTAACGTACGTAATTTTTATTTAGTGTAATGCAAAGTACCTAGCTTAAAAAAAAGAAAAGGTTGCATGTAATGTTTTTATAATGGTCTCTTGGTTAGTAATTTACCCATACATAATTGCTTAATAAATACTTAGGAAAATATAAGAGAGGTGCCTATCCATTAATTGATGGTTTATATGTAACACATCAAATCACTATCTTATTATTTTAGAAGACTTCTTAGATTCCCAATTATTAATATAATTTTTTGTTACCTAATTGAAAATTATTATATTTAATGAAAAGTAAAATAAATATAATTTGATTCATAAATCATTCTCGAATAAAATATATGTTAACAATAAGTCCCAATCATTGGCTCAATTGGTTGAGTTACTATTGCTAAAACATCTCAGAAATGAGAGGTCACAGGGTCAATTCTCCTCGACGCCCTCGGGGTTAGACTCTACTAATAAGTCAATGATATCTCATCGCTTCAGGTGGACATGTAACCTTGAGGGTTAGCTCAATTGGTCAAGGTCCCATTTCTAAAATCACCTTGCTAATGGGAGGTCATGTTGTCAACTATCCTCGACACCCTCGACGCTAGGCTTTTCCAATAAGCCAAAGGGAAGTGATCCCTTCGGGTTGATCTACCTAGATATTTCCTCTAGAAACCTATATGATTAAAAATATTTTAAACAAACCAACTAGAAACCTATATGATTAAAAATATTATTCTCAAATACTAATGTCTCATTACGAAATAATAAACACAAATTCCTTTGTTATTAACTGTAAACCGACCACCCAAAGAAGCTTAACGCAAACATGCCTAACTTTCTTGTGAAGTTAGGAATATAATGACCATCCATATATGTAACTACGTAGTTGAATTTTGAGCCATCTTCGGTAAGGTTGGAATTTGGATTCCTCTTTACCCATAAGACAATTTTTTTTTTTCTTTACATTTTATACCATTATACTTCTCATCAAGGAATGCTATGTTTAAAAATTTTCCCTTCAAGAGTGAGGCTTTATAATAAATAAGCCCTTCACCAATAAAGTTTGGATTAAAATGTCTCCCTTCAATAACAATTATATTAAATATTTTCACATATTTATCATAAGAAAAAAAACAAAATAACCATAACAAACCAGTTTCTTATTGAATCCTAAATCTTATTGTTCCTTTGTAATTAATAATGGTAACATATTTTTCTATTTATTTTTAATTTCTAATATTTTTATATTAAAAATTCTCAATAACCAAATTGACAATCAAATTAAGATTATTATTAACTATCAAAGATTAAAAATACTTGATTGTAAGTCTATGCATAGGAGACCATGCAATGGGGCCTAACTTGGAAATATTGTTATAATTTTAAACTTAAAACAAATTAGAAGAATGACTAGTTGATTTTAAATTAAAAACCACTTTGACGCAGAGTAGAGAAGTAAAGCAACTCTACAACATAGAATGATTTGTTGTAAGTTGACTTATGTAAAGAATGATACTAGCTAATTTTAGACTAAAATATGTCATAAAGCATAGTAGAGGCACACAATATTTACATTATATAATGATTTGTTCTAGATCAAATGTTGTTGATGACTTTGGAAAAAATCTAAAGACATTATCTTCACCAAAAGACATGATAACTAGATATAGATTACATAAGCATGTCATAAGAGCGAACACATCATTGTATTACCATTATTACTTTTTCATATGAGGAGGTAGCATAGAGAAAGAAAAAACAAACATATTTTTTGTTGAAATTAGGTTGGGGTCACTTAGTCTATTGGATGGAAGTACTTAGTTTATTTTATTTTTATTTTTATTTTTATTTTTATGTAATTTGTCCTAGTCAAAATGTTTGCATAAGATGAAAGGATAAGATTTTATCCCTCTCGGTGTTTGATAGATCTAAACTTCAGATGGATCTAGCCTGGTTTAATTATTACTAATTGTAATTATTATTACTTTTTTTAACTCTAATTTTAATTTTATTTTTTTGTAATTTGACCAAGTACAAATGTTTTAGTCTATTATTATTATTATTATGATGTAATTTGATCGTCTCAAAATATTTATGTTACATAACATTACAAAACATTTCAACATCTCTTCAATATTGAGCTAGAGAGGACATCTTGGTGCAACGAAGATTGCGTGAAGCTCAATTGAACTTGGATACCCCTTGCGATAATTTAATTCCCCAAATATTCGCTTCTGCCCTCAACTCTTACCATAAAATTTGAATTAAAACATGGTGTGATATTGATGATATATTTAAATTATTAATCAATCAAAGTACAATCAATGATAATGAACATGTCGCCCTACAGTAACTCTGATTGGGTTTTACCATGGCTTAAATATGCAATTTACTCCCCCCAAGGGTTAGGTGTCATGACCACGAGGTGCTCATAAATTGCAAGTATCCTAACATTTCCCGACAACCAATATCAAATTACTCCAACTCCTACTACACCCAAACCTATATGATTCAACCAACCTTCTCCTTCTTCTTCTTCCTCTTCTTTTGTAGCTAGGATGAGCCTAAGTCTGTGCTAGACCTTTTATTGGATGGAAGAAGTCTGATCCACCCACATTGGGATGCTTATCACCAAGATTATGTGAGGGTTCACCATGATCATACAAGGCTTGGGATAGCCTAGACACCTTTTGAGAATGTTAATTCCCTGAAAGTGGCTTCCATCTTCAACACCTCTCCATAAGGTTTGAACTTGTGACATGACAGTGACTAAACCCCATGCAAACCAATTGATCTACACCTCATGGGTTAATCCCCCAATTTCACCCAATATAAAACGATAAATTAGAACTTATTAAAGAAACAAGCGAGCACCTCCTAGCCATCAAATCTCATTTGAACTAGTAACCCCCACCATAATAAGTGTATAGAATTAGTTTTTGATGTATTGTTTTACATATGATGAATAGAAAATGCTAACCCTCATAAACTACTTACTAAACCAAAAAAAAGTTTGATGCATTTAGTGACTTTTTTTTTTAATAAAATTCTAAAATACAATTAATTTCCAAGTGCACCACTCCTAATGCTTACTAAACTATGCTTGAATTTTCACACTACTAATTTACTTTCATAAAAATTAGATTTAGATATAGATATTAATTTATAAAAAAAAAAACTAGATATTAAAAATATATCATAAATAAATAAAATAAATTATAATTTTATAAATTAAAACATTTTATATTTATTTTACCATAAGCATAATTAAATAACACACCTTACAAATTTAAGAATTTAATTATTAAAAACGATAAAATTTAAAATTCATATAAACTATACTATATGGAACAACTTGCTTAACTCTGGTGGCTTTGCTAGCTTGTACACAAATAAGTTTTGTGAACTTCAGCACACATCTCAAGAAACCCTTATGCAAAATTCTTAAATATTAAAAGGCGGCTACATCGATTAGTTATGGAGAGGGGGGTATGACTTTGATTTCACACTTTCAATAGAGAGGGATCTCTTTATTTTAAATTAATGTTTATATTAATTTGGTAAATCTGTAACTTATCACATGTGTAAACAATTTTTTTTTTTTTTTTTAACGATGTTCAAATTCTAGATTTCAATTTTCATTGTTTTAATAATTTTTTACATTTGCATTTATCTATAAAATATGTCATTTATTATATATGGTAAGATTTTCATAATTGCTAGTTATAATGTAGAAGTAGCTTTTGGATAAAATTGTATAGCGAAGAAATTGAAACATTTTAACTTTATCTTGAACACTTCACTTATCATAAGGATTAGAAAAAGCAGAAAAATATAAGTAAAAAGAGAAAGGACTAAACCAATTCATAAGCAAAGTACGAGAAAAGAAAAATTAAGTAAAAATAAATTTAATAATTTAAAATTTTATTATTCGTTAATTCAAATTTTATTATTTTTAGAAGAATTATTTTAAAATAATAATTGGTTATTATCAATATTATAATAATAATGTCAAGAATTTAGTTCAAGTAATAGGTTCAATGATTTGTGTCTCTTATCGTAATTTATGGAAAATTGATTTTACAAAGTGAAATGTAACAATTATTTCTAATGAAAATAATAAAAGTAATATTAAGATCCTAAAATATTAAATAGATATTATAAATAAATAATAATAGTTATAATAATAGATTTAAAAAATAATCAAAAATATTAATTATATTATATTATTTTAATATTATTATTAAAGAGATTATAATATTATTAAAGAATACATTAAAATCATACGATTAAAATTTAAAGAATATTATAGTATGATAAAATAGTAATAAAATAATAATAATATTTTTATAAATAATAATTATTATTAGTAATTATTATTACTTAAAGGATGAAGAATTTAGATGGAAGTGGTATGGCAATGATTTTTGAACCTTCAAAATGTATGGACTCAAGTCCTCTTAAAGACACATTATACAGCTAACCTTGAAAGAAATTTGTATATCTGGTGAAATAATGAGAAGTTGTATGTACAATTATCAGATTCACTAAGTAAGATTCTCTCTCTCTCTCTCTCTCTCTCTCTCTCTCTCTCTCTCTCTATATATATATATATAATAATTATTATAGCTATTAATTATATAATATTGATATTATTAATCCCTCATCTTTCCACTTATCCAAAATAACTCCTTTACATTCAAGATGTTAATGACCATATTGTTAAAGGCAAATCCGACCCTTGCCTGGGAGTCTATGAAATTTCTTGCTGGAGTGGGAAATCCTACCTAGGCCAAATAGGAAAATCCTTTAAAGCTTGTTTTAAAGAGCACGTGGTTGATAATGTCCATAACTAAGTATCTAAATCAGATATTAGATGAACAGTCTCACAATACCAAGCATACTCTCACAATACCAAACATCTCATTTGCTATGACAAAGCCAAAATTCTTGCATATGTTCCTTAACATATTGCACGTCTCATTAGGGAAGCCATTGAAATGGATTCAAACTTATTCAATCATGACAACTCATTATCCATTATCTCTCCCATAAACCCTTTTCTCACTCTTCTAACGTGTGACCCCTTCCCTTCTTTCCTTTCATTCTCCCTTTCTTTTCCTTTCCTTGTTTCATTTCACTCTAAATAAAAAATATTTAATTTGATTAATTACAATTCTTACTCTATAATAATAATAATAATAATAGGGTCACCATTAGATTTTATTTTAATGATAGCTTAATAGTATAGTGGCAAGTTGTGCCTTGAAAATGACACGTGTACTATTTTTGAAAGGTAAAAGTGTTGGTATCTTTTGATTCAATAATAACAAAGTTTTTTTTTTTTTAACTATGATTAAAATTATTTAGTAATTACTATAAAACATTAATAAATATGGTGTAGTCTAATTTATAGACAAATGGTTCTTTTTTCAAAGGCTTTGAAATCCATTTATGCATTTAGAGATGTTATTAAAAAAACAAAAAAATCTTGAAATTGTATTTTCGACTTTTAGTGAATTTATGTCAAAAAAGTTATTTCTATAAATTAAACTACACCATATAATAGTATTATATTCTTGATTATTAAGATTCCTTAAAACATTATTCATAATTCTTATTAGATTTATTATTAAAAAGGATAATAACCATAATATTATCATCAATAATAAATACCATTATAACAATATTGT